>JAFFZH010014992.1:36463-75188 GCA_018420115.1 Euura saliciscinereae | reverse complement strand
TTGCTTGCTTGCTTTCGTATAGAAAATTCAAGAGTCTTATAACTTTTACCATAATTTGCTACCAGGTGGGACACATGTAGTATCTAATATACATGAGACACACGATTTCATATACAAAGACGTCAAGAGAGTCGGTAATTCTTCGTGGGTATAAATTAAGGAATCTAAAATATCCAACTTCAGAACGTAATTCTTTGCTTATATATTTGGAAAGAAAAAAAAACGTGTTCCGATTCCATTTTTTTCCCATTCCCAAAAGAATGGGAAATTATGAATCTCGACAAAAAAAATCGAGTATTTGTCCTGTCTTAGTTCGATTTATCTTCAATCATCTTGTCTGCATGTGTTTATGATAATTCGATGCTTGTATAATCATCAGCACCGCGAGGTGGGATCTGGGATAAGGGTGCGAGGCATCGCGTTCCTTGCAGCGCGGCCCTTCAGCTCAAGGTGATATCGATTTGTCCGGAAACTACTTCAGGGGGTAACTAGGTCGAAAGTACCTGGCTACTCGTTCGCTTCCTATATACCATATTCCCGAACACGAGGCTCTGGGTGGGTGGGATTCTGGTACCATTCCCGGTGGTGCTGGTGGTGGTGGTGGTGGTGGTGGTGACGGGTCGACGGTGGCGCAGGATCCTTGACATAAATAATCAGGAGTAGAGCATCGCGGTGCCCGCGTAGTCATGGCGACGCCATTGATCGCGAGACGCCTTCAGCAACGCGCAACTATGCAGACCCACCACCGTCGATTCTATACCTACTCGCGCGTTCCAGTTTCGCAAGGCGCCCTACAATCGGACCCATACATAGACTAGACTGAAATACCTCGGAACACTATAGACACACGAAGTAGAAAATCGTGTGTGAAGGAAAATACACTCAAATTTTTTTGGTGTGTGAATGTGTGTGATCGAATTTTTTGTTGGGTCGATATCTCGAGAATTAGAGCGCGGATTCTGACCAAATTGGGCCCAATCGACGAGGCCTTTTCAAAATCAGAACTGATGAGATTTTGGCACTAGTCGTTTTAGTACTTTTTGAATTATTTAAATAACGAAATTCTCAAAAAATACAATAAAAATGACGATATCTTGAGAACGGATCAACGAATTTTGATGACATTTGATACGATATCGTTTTTTGGGTCACTGATCACGAATCTGAAGTCAGATTTGCGAATTTCAAAATGGCGGATCCGATTTGCTGCGAAAAATACTACAAACATTCGAAATCTTATGAAAATTGTTACTCGAACATTTTTTTGAACCACTAGATCAAGAGATCTGTGGTCATATTTTCAAAATTCAAAATAGCTCGAAACAAAATTAGTAACCGGAAGTTCAAAGGTTGCGTTGTTTTCAAATTCAATTTAAAGTTGGACATTTTTTACTCCTTATTAAATTTCTCTAATAAAAATTACATCTCAGTATCAATGACGACAAAAGTTGAACTTAAATTTACTTTCTGAGGAAATGTTTTTCTTCCAATCGCTTTCTCGATCATGACAGTGGATTTTCAACGATTGAACAGTCTAAAGTTGGCTAAAATCGAAAAACAGGCTTTCAGACAGTCCTGAACCGTGATCCAACTGTCTGAAAGCTAATTTCTCAATTCTAGCCAACTTCTGACTCTTCCATACCCCCATCGTTAGTATTTCACCTTGTACATAGTTTGAAGAATATTTTTTTCATAAATTTGAATCCATCTTTTTTTTTTGCTTGACAGAAATAATTGAGCAATTGAAAATAAATGATGCTGCATTTATCGCTTCTTACTATAAATATTTATCTAGTTCTGAGTCTGCTGCCGGGGGAGAAAATGCTGGCTATACCCAAACGGCGCCATATTCTCTATACTGTATACGTGAACGGGGTATAAATCGGTGAATCACACATAGAAATATAGTTGCAGAATACCGCTCCATGTACGATATAGAATCGGGGTCTCTTTGGCGCACGAGGTGTACGTTTTCTAGCCCAATTCCCCCAGTGAGTTTTTCCCGCATCACGTATACCGCAGCTCGCCCCTTTGTGCAGCGGACCTGCAGCAGCGAACCCCCGCGAGCCATATTCTCTTGGCCTCGCCCCAATTTCCTCCCCTACGTAACTGCGAAATGCGGAGGATTTTTGGTGGCCGCAGTCCCTCGCCACGAGGACCAGGAGTTACCCCGTGCATGGGGGCTAGGGAACTCCGACCCTCCATCATGACGGTTATGTATCCCCCAGAAACATTCACTTGCACGGACAGGAATTTTCTGTGCAACTGCGATCTATCTTTTTTATTTTTCCACGGTCTCGTCGCTCCACGGAATCCGTGACGTTTGATACAATACGAAAATGACCGCAAGGCTGATTTATTGTGCAGATGCAGTCACGCTCACTGATCTACTGCACGGGTCTATATATCTTCTAAATTGAAAGATTATCGATTCTATTGATATACAAGATGGCATATTAAATTGTTATGTTTACATAAAATTTGAAATGCTCATATTCATATTCGCAATAATTTGACTTTTTAAATAATTCGTCTCATCGAATAAAATTTACATCAAACGTTGAAACAATAAAAACTGAATTTGTGAGAAACTTATTCAAGATTTAATTAAATAATCAATATTTTCAAGATAATAGATATTTATGTGGCATGCGCCGAAAGTAACTGTTTATTCGGCAAGGTTATGTTTTTCGTACGAGCCGTTGATTTTACCTGGCGAGCCGAAGGCGAGCCTTGTAAAGCAACGGCGAGTACTAAAAACATAACCTTCCCGAACAGTTACTTTCTGCGCGCGCCCCATACATTATTTTTTACGGAAAAGGCATTACAAAGTCACTCTGACGCCAGTTGAGTTCCGCACGAACTGCGTATAGAGAGGGGGTAACCTGCGGTACAAAAACTTTATTCCGCAACTTTGACGTGCGCACTTCGAACTGCGCATCAAAGTTGCGGAATAAAGACTTTATACCGCAACTTTGAACTTAGCGGTATAAAGTGCCCTTTGCCGGAACGAAAACAGGCGTCAGAAAGTGACTTTGTAATGCCTGTGCCGTAAAAAATATATTTTCAATAATTAAAAGTTTTTATCGCAACTTTGATGCGCAGTCGAAAGTTGCGGCATAAAGTCTTTATACCGCAGGTTACCCCCTCTCTACTACATTTTACAGCAGCTCCTATACGCAGTTCGTGCGGAACTCGACCGGCGTCAAAGTGACTATTAATGCCTTTTCCGTAAAAAATATTGTATGGGGCGCGCGCAAAAAGTAACTGTTCAGCAAGGTTATGTTTTTAGTACTCGCCGTTGCTTTACAAGGCTCGCCTTCGGCTCGCCAGGTAAAACCAACGGCTCGTACGAAAAACATAACCTTGCCGAATAAACAGTTACTTTCTGCGCATGTCACATGAATATCTATTATTTATATGGTGGAATTTTTAATAGAGGTCAAACAAACTTGTGATATTCTAGACCAGAGATTATACTGACACGGTTTTACTTCTGTATTATTATCATTATTACTTTAAAAAAAAATGTTTTACCAACGGAAAGTCGCCGCAGCGCCCAATAGGATAAGTAGAACGTGTAACGGAGTATCTTACGACATTTTACATATTCTCGTTGGGCAGCATGTGCGTACGTGATGCGATGTTTTACGCGCGGCTTGTACCATTATGATAACTAGAAAGAAACATGTATGAGATGAAAAATGTTAATTAGAAAAAACCGTATAGAAGGAAAAAAGTATATAAAAATTCACATAGTAAATCATATAAGCACGAATCATCGGATATAATGTATAAAAAAATCATGTCGTCAGCCATATAGTTTATCATGTGATTTGTTTGATATTATATATCTAGAGAGTCGTGCCTATATGATTTGTCATGTGATTTTCTACATATTTGTTAAGATTCACAAAATAAATAATATGACAAATGACGTGATGATTTCGTTCATAATATTATTCACTGATTCCCTAAACCCTTTTCTTTGAGATTAGGTCGAATTTGAATGATCGATATCCGAGCTTGACCCGGTTTTTCGATTTGACAATGAGTCATACTCGTTTGTATTCTTACAACCTGATATGGACGCCGTTCTATCTGCAGTATTCACTACATCGCTGGCATAAAATTAAATATTTATGTTACCGGAGATTTTTTTTATAAATGGTTCTCTATAAAATTTCCGGAACTTACTCAACATCAAACTCCTTGTAAGGGTATTTTTTTACCTGCAATTTTCCACATTTGCGGTACATGTACGTTTGAGCTAGCCAGACGTACCCGCATGTATGTAAATACACTTTGTCCACGTACCTACGTATGGACGGATAGATATATTTGTTCTACGATTCTCAGTAGTTTTGTCAACCGGAAATGGCAAGTGTTGACGCCTCGCGTCCCGACAAAAGATCGGCTCCTCCTATTACCACAGGCTCTGTAGTCTCTTTTTTCTTCCACTCCATACATACCTACCGGATAACCGTATGTCGGATGATCAAACATTCGCCGAATATAAGTCTAGTCGATATCATGTGGCTGCGTGAAAAATGAAGAACAAAAAGAAGACAAAGACTCCCTCTCGCACTCAATCTTCACGTGGGAAGGGGAACATAAACTAACGACTTTGTCTCGATCACATTTCGCCTACTTTTATCTCCCTGACGCCTAACATTGGCTACGTGGGTCGAGACAAGTAGCGCCACGAGTGACGAGACTCCAAAGTTACAGTGGGGACGGGAATCAACGAGATCGAGTAACGCTAAACGCACATTTGACTTGACGATGAACTCTTTATGGACCCAACGTAGACTGAAAAACGTATTGGCTGTCTTATGTCAAGCCAATAGTTCACCATACGCGGGAAAGAAGTTTACGAATGTCCTCTGAACGGTCAAACGATAGACAATATCGAAAAGTCGACCACCATTGGACTTGTAGTTGGTCAAAGACTTCATATGGCGACTTAATAAGTGTGCTACATAACCTAAAACTGAGAATTCTGGTTGCCATAGGTGTCATGTGGTTCGCGCTGATACTGGCGCCACTTGCCAGCGACGACGACCTAACCTCATTCTGCGCTCGCCGCGCTCGTGAGCATCGTGCATACCGCAAGAAATATGGCTGCGTTAGCCGTATAATCGCGTTCTCGGCAGTGTGTATCGCTGCCACAGCCGAAACGAAACGTATCACAGCTAAAGTAAGGATAGCTACTGCAGCAGATCAAAAGTTCTTCACGATGGCCTAAAGTTTCCTGTCAATAGCTAAACGTGCGTTGCAGTGGCTGATTGTTCTCGACGTAACTTTGTTCCGCTGGATATAGGAAATTTTTTTTTCCACTGTAGCCATAGAAATTTGCATCCAAACTTTTCAAGCTTGAAATTAATCCTTGTTAGTGTTCAAAATTCATGTCTAATGGTGGTCAATTTGCAATAACTAAAATCTCCAGCTCAGTTTCAACTTTCCGCCGCATGAGGCACTGCCGTCAAAATTCAAGGTCATCCACATATTGAATGCCCAAACCCAGCTATTTAACTATAGACTCAAGAGAGATCAAGAGAGCGAAGAACAAAGAGCGGGTAGATGCAGGTGTCGACGCTGTTTCGGCGAGCTTCTTTCAGAGCGTGAATTGGGTAGTAGCCGCGGTGCCTAGCCTATCGGGAATGTTTCTGTGATATACGACAGTGTACAGTAAATGAGTGGGCGTGCCCTTTTTTGGCAGTATTCTCTACCCACTTCCCCTCCCGGGAAGCGAGCCGCTCCACCGGCATCGAGGAACAACCGTTACCATCGCATCGCGTGCGTTTGTCTTGGTGGAGGAAACGCGGCAATCCGCGTGTCTCGCTCACAGACGCACCTCGATGCCATTGAGAATTTGGCGTCGATCGAAGGTCCGAAGGTCGCGGCGCGTGAGTGCGACTCCTCGGAACTGGTTACGAAATTGATATTTTCCTCATTTTTGTCTTCACCTAGAAGTGAGAAGTGGAATATTGCTGAATCCACTGCTTCGGCTTCTTTGGGGGACTTTTCTATTCATTGAATATTTCGGATATCGGTCAACGTCCGAATATACGTCGTCGATGCTCAGCGGTTACAACGTCTGTCGAGAGACTTCGAGCTCTGAGCTAATCTAGGAGATACCTCGGCGAGTCCCACGCACACGAAGAGTCTCTGGGCTAGCTGCCGCGTCCGGGTATAGCCTCGGCGCAAAAATACCAAACCGTCCTCCTCCTAACGTGCATAACAGGGGTTCACCCTGTTCCCATGGCAACCAATAACCCAACCCAACCTGAACTTCGCTCATCTATATGTCTATGTACCACTTTCTACATTTTCTTATCCCCGCAACTCGCTAATTTCGATGTGTGTATTGCAGCAGATTATTACCAGCGTATCGTTCAACATGATCAAACGCAGGGATAAAGATGATGAAAGCTACGACCTACACATTTTTTTGCAAGACTGCAGCTGGTTGAATTAATTCTGTTTTCAGAATCGATACGAATGGCCGGATTGAGATATCTGGTCATGAAAGATTGTGATTGATTTCATTCTTTCATCTCAGACTCGACCTCAGAATTTTATAAAGCAGGTTCTCTTCCCCACTGTGAGTCTGTCACGCAGGCTTTCATGCCCCCCACACAATCACACTGATAGTGATTATGATGAATTCTTCAATGATTGATGTGACCAGATTAACAAAAATTCGTGAACATAGACAATGGAACGGTTGCCAAAATTAAATCAATCAGCTTACTTTCACCGATCGACAGACAAATGGCGAAAGAACGAGATTTTTCAGAATATTTACTTTTTGTTAGTGGATAAAATATCAATGAGGGGTTAGGTTAATCCGTCTCAAAAATCACGTACAATATGAGTTCAAAGACTTGAAGGAATGTTTTTTAAAACTTTGCAGAGGCTCTATAAAACTTTGAAGACTTCATTAAATTCTTTGAGACTCCACGGAACTTCATGAATTTATTGAACTCGATATCTGAATTAATTCATAGACTTTTCAGGAAGATCAAAGATTTTTTAAGATAGGTGGTGGGCATATCGTAGATCTTTCTCACAATCAGCTGAGTTTTTGGATGAAGTATTGCAATTAGACTGCAGAAGCAGCCGACATAACTGATCTTCGGTACCTATTTCTTGCTAAATTTGAACGCATAGCTGCATCTACATGAGACAGTGTCTATGGATGCGTCTTATCTAAATTTCTTGGCGTCTGACTACACATACAATGGCTACAGGAACTTCGTCGTATCATTCTCCGTCCGGGAGGCGCCAGTAATGCGAGCCAATTAGAACCAGTCGAAGAGAAGAGACGAGATCGCAGCATGGGAAAAATTTGCCAATTTGAAGAAACTCGATGACCTTATGTTGTGAGTCGGCTAGGCTAACTCGATTGTTGAAATGTGAGATACCCCAACCTCTTGAGTCTGTGGAGTATTTTTTCTGGATGCGATGGACGAGGAAGACAAAGAAAATTCTATTCTTGTTACGATGTAGGTGAACGTAAAAAAAGATACATCTGATTGTTGTAAAAACTAGACAAGGTGACTCATGCGATTTGATGAGCGGCGGGTCCTGGCACGATTGTAGCGTATCCTGAATCCATGTGTACGATTTGTTTTGATTTTGTGACAGCTTCGCGGTCCCGAAGGAATGAAACCAACAAACCGGTACACCTGGTGGTTATATTTCTCCTGATTTCATGCTCACGCGGCAATTGAAGTTACACAGTAGCACATCAGAGATTTTTGACCCCATTTCCGGTTATTCGACGCGGCCGGACGAACACGTTCTCATACTCGACCACACGGCTCCGTAACGTACCGTGTTGGGTATAGCATAGCCGGCTGTTTTTTTTTTCTTAGAAACTCGAATTCGAATTTGTTGATTCATGGTTGTACCTCGAATAGTGGGCTTGTAATACCAAATACGAAGCAGGACGTGCAGGCAGTGTGCAATTACCGTCACACTCGACATTCAATAACGACTTCATCGAGACTTTGTTGTTGAAAAGTGCCTTCGGAATTTTCTCCATTCGCTGTCACGGATCACCTGCAAGAATATTTGCGGTCTATGTAACGCTGGACGTGATGGGTGTACTTATATTTTTTCCACATTCACTATTTTCTCTGCTCAAGTTTGTTCCTGGTTTCCCTATGCAGATCCACAGTCCCGAGTTCGTCTCGTTTCTCTGGAATGTAGTAATTCCACATCCCGCAACTACTGCAAGTACTGCGACCGCGGCTTGAGCAAACCTACGGTGATAAAGGGGCGGCCCTTGGATTGCCAGTTATTTCCACATTTTCTATATTTTTTTTTGCCCTCCAATGTGTGCATTTCTCACGGCGGCTACATCCTGACCACGTGGCAATTTCCTTAAAAAAAGAATATCATTTTCTAGAGGCGAATTTCATCATCTCTGTACGTTGGCACCTTGGTCTTTTGAACTGCTTTTTCTCTCGAAGAGTCTGCTAAACTCGCCGAATTCTATTACCAGTTCTTCCTTCAGTATTCGGTTCACTTTCTCCTTTATGTCTTTTCCTCTTATTGTGTCGATCCATGCTTCGAGTTCCTCATTTCCTCTCCCAGGTCCTCGTCCATTTTCCCGTATTTCCACATGTGATATTGTGTCTCGTCTCATTTTTCCGAACTGATGTTCCACTGCAATTGGCCAATACTGTTGATCAGATATTCGGTGCAGAAATCGTAGGACGGTGCCAGGTTGGTACAATATTTGCATAACTACACTGAAACCATCCGTTGATGGGCCATTCTCAGTTTGAAAGATTCTTTCTTGTTAGATTCAATGAAAACTTACTATTATAGTGCTCGAATGATCTCAATTTGAATCACCTCTGGCACATATCAGAAAAACCCTGATCCTTTCGGGATTTTAGAATATGCAATGTCGATGTCATATAGGATGCTCAAAACTCTTGGATTTACAGTCCCATAAATTTGGATCGTGAGGTTATACACTGTCTGGAATCGGTTGCCACTTGCTCGTTGCAGGGTCAATGGACGATATGAACAGAATGAAGTACGTACTCATGCTCGAAATTTTACGTACAAACTTGACGTAAAGCCTGAATAATAATTTAGATGCAAAAGTGTGATCATGAGCATATAGGTCATTTCATTCATATCACCTGATGTCGTACTGACATTAAAGCCAATGGCCAACCGCTGCCAACACAGCATAGATTGTACGAATGCTTCTGCAATATTCAGTGTTGTGTGAGTATATTGGTGGCCAATCCAGAACCAATTTTGTGTGATGGGGATAGTCAATGTTCACGAGTCATATCGACTGTCGATGTATGACCAATGTCTGACCGTTGCTTTGGTTGCTCATCTGATGCCAATGTGGTCAAATATTCAATGTAACGATTTTCTTTTCCGCACCAATTCAGGACTGTTCCAGAAAAATAAGACGTGACCGTTACTTGAGGTGCCATTTTGAAAGTAAGTACTTCAGAACGTTGTGGATGAGGAAAGTCTCAACTGACCATTGGATCGTCATTCTGAAACGGAAGTTGGACCGATGGGATCCTGCTGCTCCGGTGAAGGGGCGCTTGAAAATCACTGGTCAGGAAGAAGTTGTGAAAATAAAATTTGCAATTATTATTATCAGGCAGTGGAGTTTGGGGGAAAGAAAATACGAACTAGCGATTCAAAGTTACACCACCTGGTGAAGCCTATATGGAAGTTGAGAAGTACAAAAAATTACCATGCCATAATTAGCCCATTTATTTCTAACGAAATATAAAATTAATGACTTTGCACATCCGGCAAAATACTGAAAAAAAATCTTAAACCAAAAGCGCTGTAGCGTAGAAAAAAAGTGGCGAATACCAAGTAAACATCATACAAGTTCTGGAATCAAAACACAAATTAATTTTTTATTTTTAACGTCGTAGTAAAAATTATTGTTCTGCACTATACCTGTCATTAAAAAATCCCTGAGAACCCTTTGGCCCATAACCTAGGAGTACAAATACTCGGCTACCTTGTTAAAAATCTAGTTTTTCTTCCATCAGAACGAAATCAGAATTTAAATCCTTTTTCAGTCGAAGTTAGTTAGAATAAATTCGATGCACGTGATCAGGGTTCGTTAACATTTTTAACACATGTGAATGGCGTCTTTTGGTTCGACGTCCTAGGCCCGTATTAACAGTCAGTGGATACAACTCCCATGGTATCCTTTCCACTAATCAGGATGCACTAACTATTGCAAATCGTTTTTGTCGAGGATTAGCAAGGGGAATCTGTGACAATATTCAACACACACTTCGAAAAACAGCTGTTTTTTCGGCTAGTGGTGGATATGTTGAAGCCAGAGAGATGAGCTTGAAGTTAACGTGTGCTTTTGGAATCGAAATCCATTCGTTCAGCGACGATAACTCGATATTTCGGGACATGTAAAGGAATATATTCACTAAAAACTTGACAGAAAAGACGGTGCAATCGGCTTTCCTCCTCTCGTTCAGGTGGCTAAAGCTGGAAGTTTTCAAGCGGGAACTCTGACTTTTTTTATGAAGCTGACGAAGGAGAATTTAGAGTACAGAGACAAGGACAATGTGCATAACAACGACTTGATAAAACTCTTCAGGAATTTGAGGAATACGAAGGTATCACTGGAGGAATATGAAATCTGTTAGTCATGTCTTCGTCTTGCATGGAGTTTTGGTCTTGCTTGCAAGGTTATCGCAGTCTTGTTTCATACATACATCAAGTTGAAGAAGTCAAACTGTAAGATGTAATGATCATTCTGAGAATAACCTATACGAGAAGGCACCTCTTCATATTCTCCACGTCTTCAAAACATCATTTGGGTACCGATACTTCCAGCCCGAGTCTTACAAGCTTCACGTCTTGGTGCTGCTTTTGTATGTACAATCACCATTGATCGGTTTCAAAGTTCGATGGCAAGCTTCTGTCCTCGCCTCCTCGAGTTCTGCCACAACCAGGAGATCCAGGATCGGTTGAGGGAAGAAGTCCACGAGACGTGAAAGCGTCAAATGACAGTGAAAAGTGAAATCACTTGGGATGGTATGAAAAACATGAAGTTATACATACCTTGACATGGTCCCCTTGGGCAAACCTCGCATTTGTGCAGCGTGTCGATGAAATTTAGTCACGTACATTTAAAGAAACTTTTAGGAAATATCCTCCCGTTATGAATATTGTACGAGAACCGTCGTCCTACCTTCGAGGGAGCTAAGAACCAGAGACCGGCTTGCAAGTTCCTTCACTTCGGAGGTGGACCTAGAGCATCCATAGGTAATGGAACTCTCAGGTACCAGAAAACGGATACTGAACATGGACGAATACAGATTCCGAGAATCCTATTCCAACCATTTATTTGCTCCTCTGCCGTTATCTCATGAAAATTCATGACAGTAAGACTCTTGCCTCTTCAGGTCTACGTTTCGCGCGCCACGAAATGAAAATGGCACTTATTCAAATGGTGGTCCAAGATATCTACCAAGGGGTCGCAAAATCCTGTAGGATAGGATAGGAATGTTATACATCTTCGTGTCAGCTTTGGTAACACCCATGGATGGTAATTTTATTTACACGTGTCTGTCCGTGAATCTATTTTTTAATACGATGTCACGAAGTGCTCCCTGATGTTTCCCTACTCTAGATACCAGTGATAGTTATTTTTCAATAATAATTTTCTCCGTACGAAAGTAACGAATGCAAATTATCATGAACCTGCCTGCTGCAAACGTCATAAGAATCTGATGAATCGGCACATCATACTTTTACACAGTTACTTCTATTACCCTCATACTCAGTAATGGCCTGTGTGCAGACATCACAGCTGTATACATGTGTCTGCAATTAGCGGTTGCGATGTACGTATCAGCAACGGTGGCTGGCAACGACATCTCCAATGACTATCTCTCGACACCGTGGAGTCTTTGTTGGTTAAAATGGCCAATACCAACCCATGCATATATATATATATAACATCGGCCCAACAACAGTGTGAGAACAAAGGGTTACGGAAACCTATGAACCCAGGATCCTCCGATTTGATATACCAGATTCTTTATACCTGCTACTTACGTAAGCTAACCATCGGAAGAGGCTGCGATGGACCCTTGCGATATTCAGAATTAAAAAACTCGAAAGGTTAATTGGAGAAAATAAAAAGACGTAAAGATGTTCCAAACTCTGATTGGTCCGGTGATTTTATCAACCGCAGATTATATCGATAAACGTGTTCAAAAAGTTGTATATGAATTATATGTATATCTATATTTCCGTGCGGATAGGTTCTGGACGTGGAGTAACCATACCTGCAGGTTATGTTATGTATACGGGTGGCCACTGTGCTCGCTAGCTCGCACGAGGCAACAACGCGAACGACACGAAACAGTGCAAAGCAAAAGCAAGAGCAAAAGGAAAAACAAAGGCAAAGGCGGCTTGGCAGCTCAAGGCTACAGACTTAATGCCGAACTGAACGTTTCGCGTTGCGTAACGTGTATAGCGTGAGAGCTATCTCGTGTGGGTGTGAGACTTAGCGAGTAACTATAGATATACAAGTGTGCGTATCCGTAAATTGTAGTTACACGATGCGTATCGGCGCGTGTGAAAAGGCTAAACGATTTTATACACAGAGTTATTTTAACCATACACAAAAAAAAAACTTCTAATCAATTATCGCAACTTTTTTTTCGTTTTGCTATTATCTTATTTTATTTAAACGATTGAAGATAGAACTGATCAAATATCTTAACAATTTGTTTCACTCTTACGTGGCTCACGATGTTAAAGATATTAGAAACCGATGCCAGCGCGGAATTGTCGACTAGCGGACGTATCTTACACTAGCAGTAGTTCTGTCGCTGGGAACAATCGAGTGGCGCCACTCGTATATGCATACTAGACAGTCTTTTCAACGAACCTGAAGAGAGTCCGATTTTGAATGAGAATTATCATTAATCTAATCGATGAATAATGTTGAATACAGTTTTTTCCGCACAAATTAAATAACAATGATGCGATTAAAGTGGAATTAAAAAGTAGTAGAGCGCGAATTGATGAGAGGAAATTGAACAAATTCACAGATTTTTGGATGAAAACCATCGCAGTATTATTTGAGAGAGAGATAAAAATCATTGTATGACAAGTGCAAAAAGTATAGGCGATGTACTTGATGATTGTAAAATTTGTAGGCTAGTTTTGAGGCGAGTGTTACAAACTTTACACGAGATATGAATCAATAATTAAAAATAAATGAAATAAGAAATAACTGAGAAAATGAATGAAATAATGTAAAAAAAAATTAATTTGCAATAAAAGAAATAATTCGAAATAACGAAAAAAAAATGAATGGAAATAAATTAAATAATTTGAATTATTTCACTAGAAAAAAATAATGCCAAATGTCAGTTCAAATCTTGAGTTATTTCGCCCTCCTAATAGGTTTACTAAAACGTAATGAAATTGGTTTATGTAGGAATGAAGAAACAAAAAAAAGCGTAAAACAGGATAAGGAAGATAATTCGCCGGCCTAAATGGGCAAAACCTCCGAGGTACGGGTATATAAGCGTATAGCATCACTAGGATTACGTAACAGTCTTATTTCTGTGCGAGCGATTCCATAATGGATGGAATTTACCTGTATGTATGCATGTATGTATGTATATGGGCTATTCCACGTGAAGCGGATCAGTCACCTCTCAGATATTTTCTTAATTTTGCATATCGATTGTGTAGGGGGAGTTAGATTTTTGTGCCAAAGCCCGATTTTGATAATGCAAAATTCGATTTTTTATTTGCAATAACAGATTAGAGAACCTTTTTTTTTTTTAATTCATAACTCCGCCAAAAATGAAGTTACATTCAATTTTCTTTTTTCGATTCACGCGGAAAGCTTCATAGAATTGAGAAAAAAATACAAAATTGAAAAAAACAATTGTTATCAAATGTTTATTTAACAATTAATTTTTCAAAGATTTTTAAAACACTGAGCAACACGACTAAAAAATTGTAAGAAATTCTGACATGTACCTTGTACTATACTACAACCTGTGAATTAATTTCAGAGACGTGTTTTTTTTCGTTTTCGAGTAAAAAATCGTTAAAGGTGTCGATGCGTCCCAATTTGAGGCGCGCCGCGACTCACGGAATGGCAAGCGACCGGCTACCTGGCGACGCAACGTTATTTGCGAACCATTTTCACGGTGTTGGACATGATTTAAAAATCTGAAAAAAAATACTGTACCTTCGCAACGCCTGCCTCAAGCGATAAGCAAAGTTTCAAAAACCTGTTTTCTCCCGTTTTCGAATTATAGATATAAATATCTTTCGAATCTCAGTAATTAAAAAACGGGAGAGAACACGTTTTTGAAACTTTCAATTCTATGAGGCTTTCCGCGTGAATCAAAAAAAGAAAATTGAATGTAACTTCATTTTTGGCGGAGTTATGAATTTTTGAAAAAAAAAGGTTCTCTAATTTGTTATTGCAAATAAAAAATCGAATTTCGCATTATCAAAATCGGACTTTGGCACAAAAATCTAACTCCCCCTACACAATCGACATACAAAATTAAGAAAATATCTGAGAGGTGACTGATCCGTTTCACGTGGAATAGCCCATATGTACGTATCGGGCGGAACCAACGATGCCTCGGTCTCACCTATGCCATACCGAGAACCGGGAGAAGCCAGGCCAAGTCGAAGATAGCCACGCCGCAATCGCATGCATACGCGTACGTTCTACCTGGGTCTATCTACACCCACACTTGAACGTGTGAATGATTTCTACTGAAAATTCATACCCATGTAATAAATACTATCGCAAATATCCACGTGTCTCGTAATAATCGCGAATTTTCAGGTGCAAACAGCCCACAAGAACCAGACGTTGAAAGAAAAGAAGAAAGAATCTCTATGTCGCCAAGTAAATCGACCTATACTTAAGGCGAGAAAAGTTCACTACTAAGTACATGTTTAATTGTGAATATACAAGTAACTCACTCAGAGGTTGGAGAGAAAATTAATTAATTGGTTCACTTATTGTTAGTTCGATAAATTCTAAGTAACAAAGTAATTAATTTACTTGCCTTGAAAACGCAATAATTCGATTATAACGAGGTTTTTTTTTCCACATTGCTAGATTTCTAGATTCTAGATTTCCGTCGATATATATGTATGTGTGTGTGTGGCATTGGATAATGTTGAGCGATCTCCGCTCGCAGAATCGAAAGTGCAGCGTTTTACGATGATCATAGTATGTGTGAGACCGTCACGTACGTAACCGTCCTTGAAAACTAGTTATCAGAAGGCAATCTATAATTGCAAGATCCGCATTTAAGACGGTATCAGATTATCATATAGTGTGTCAATTTTATGCAATTTTGTGCAATACAATGTACTTATGTAGAAAGAATTAAATTACACGAGTAGTACGAGTATATGTATATGTATATACATATAATGTGTAAAAGTTTCTCCAAGTATTTTTCAAACAATTTTTTACGATCGTTCAATCTTCCTAATCCTATAATACCATAGTATATTGTGCACCAAGGGAGCAAAGGACGTTTTCGCTCCCGAGCGTGGAGTTGCCACCCGAGCCGAAGGCGAGAAATGGCATCCACCGAGGGAGTGAAAAGTCCGGCGACCGTGGTGCACACGATATTTTATTCCACCATGAACGGAAAGGTCGATTTCGCGGGCAGATCAGTGTTTACATTTTAGGTTATGTGACGTTCCGACCGAGCCGTACTGGTCGGTACGGCAGAGAAAACTGGGAAGAAAGACTTTGCGGGAGGAAAAACTGGTCTTTCTTACCGAATAGTCTCCCAGCGGAAAGAAAGAGTTCCCGGTCGGTAAAGCCGCACTTCGCTCCCCCAAAATAGGTAGCGAAATTGACCTTTCCGTTCATGTATGGAATAAAATCATTAACCCTCCTTAGTCACACTCATTTTCAGTCCCATAAGAAATACATTGTAACGTGGGGTCATTTTGACCTAGTGTGACTGTGATGAATGGTTAAAAAGTGGAGGAAAAGCGGATCACCTGAGCAGAAAACAATTTCTAATCAACCGTGACGTCAGACATCAAAGTTTCAGCACCAAATTCAAACTAAACCTAACGTATTATCGGTTTATCTCATATTTCTAATCGCAGAAGGAAATAAAATCTTCAAGAAGAATAAGAAGAGAAAAATCTTGACGGTGAATTTCATGGGCATGGTCTTTAAAATCGGTTGATTCAATGAAATTCCCTGACCAACCGACAAATTTCCTCACATTTCCCTGCCACTCCCCGTTTTCCCGGTTTCCCCTGATATTAGGAAACCGAGAACAATGGTAAATGACGCTAGATGGCAAACTTTCGTCATACTGAACCGTGACGTCATAGTATAGCTCAATAGAAAGACCGTTTCCATGAAGATATTCGTTATTTTTTCGCTATAGTTGTTCATAGAATCGCGGTGGCTGAGTGGATAAGAGACCCGCCTACAGATCCGTAGGTCGTGGGTTCGAATCCCCTCTGGAACCTATGAAATTTTTCTTCGACAAAAATTCTCATGTGCCTCATGCATCAGCGATTCTGGCGGTTCGGAAAATTGTGGCGTCCAGTCGAGAATCACGTGCTTTTCTCACCTCCCAGGCTCATCGCGAAACAATGTGTCCAATCACTGAATGGAAAAACCTGGACAAAAATGACCAGGAAATCAAAAGAAAAAGGGTCAATGAGCCAAAAATAAGGGAATTAATCTAGAGAAAAGACCCGAACCTTACTTGGGTTCGCAGATATTTGAGCCACGGTAGGATGAAAAAAACAATCCATAACAAACCAAATTCTATAATCGAAACAATGTGTTTGGCAGGATCATCAACCACCGAACTAATTATGCATTAGGGTACGAACCCAGCAACCGCGACTATTATCAACTATGTATACAGGGTGAATCCTTTAACTCTGTCAACACGTCACGGGTATGTTGGGGCTGCTCAGACAAGCATTTTGAGGTAACACACCTATGGTCGGAAACTCCTCCTAACGGCTGTGGAGGGCTTTGAAGAATTTGGTACTGCGCGCTTGTTCGTAGTGTAATGAATCAGATGTGATCACTTTCGACCCAACGTTTCATTCATTGAATCGTTACTTTTCTGATTGTTTATTGTTTTCTTCAAAATTTATCGTTCTGATGATTTTATACAAGAACTTTGTAAATGATACGTTGGGTCGAAAGTGATCACATCTGATTCATTACACTACGAACAAGCGCGCAGTACCAAATTCTTCAAAGCCCTCCACAGCCGTTAGGAGGAGTTTCCGACCATAAGTGTGTTACCTCAAAATGCTTGTCTGAGCAGCCCCAACATACCCGTGACGTGTTGACAGAGTTAAAGGATTCACCCTGTATGTATGTGATTCAGGCAGATAATTGTTAGCTCGCGTTGCATACCGTACGCATACGGTTGGAGTTAGTGGTGGGTTGAGGTTCGAGTATTGGATACCGAATGCTATTACAATTATCCCAATTGTTCAATTCAATACCCCCTCGTGACTCTTTGCACGGATTACAATTACGAGCGGTGAAATAGACCGCGGATTCATCGCAAAGCTGCCAATTAGCAAACCGCGCCTTTTGCCATTGGCGGACTTCACGAGTTAACATGCGGTTTTCCGATAACCTAACCTATAGCCAACTACCCTCTGCGTGGGAAGCCACGAATTCAATCGTGAATCACGTACAGGGAAATCGGATTCTCTATCATTTACCATCAAACTAGCGATCGGAGATGATGGGTTAACGAATTTTAAAACGTAAAAAAAAATATATAAAAATACGGTTTAAAGATTGGAATCCCAGCTTTGATTTGAAAGAAAAATCGACCTTGTAGCTTGAAAATTATGGCCGTTATGGCCACTGAAGTATCAGTCCGCAAAAAGCGGCGTCAAATTGCTGCCACGATTCCATTTTATCGACTTGTCCGATCGGCTTGAAATTTGTACAGTACTTTCATATCATTATTAGCTGAGCTTCTACGCGACAGATTTTTGATAAATTCAAATTTGGCAGAGTTATGAATTTTTTACTGGATGATAACGTTTTACGGGATTTACACTAACGTTTTTATTTGTATCACAGCAACGGAAGGACGAAAAAAAAAACTGTTACATCGAACCTTGGTTCATACTGATATCAAAGTACCGTATAAAATTCAAGCCGATCGGACAAGTCGTTGCAATGGAATCGTGGCAGCCAATTTCGACGCCGCTTTTCGCGGACTGCTGCTTCAGTGGCCGCAAAAGCCACAATTTTCAAGCTACATTGTCCTTTTTTCTTTCAAATTAAAGCTGGCATTTCAATCTTCGATACTGTATTTTTTATATTTCATTCGCTACACGAACCCCGAAGGTATAGCGTTTTGAAATTCTCTAACGTTTTAAAAAGATATCAGAATCAAATAAAACGAGTTTATACACGATTATAGTTAGCTATTATCGAATCTCGTAATCTTCATCCACGTTTCATCCGATATAGAGAATCGATATCTAACACGATAAGACTAATATGTGACATAAGCAACGTTTTTTTCCCTCAGTATAAAACCCGACAATATCTTTATGAGCATATCGCGTGACGAATTCATGTATAGGATCCTCTATTTTTTCTTAATCTCGGTTTCCATCCCGAGGATGGTTAATTTTTGTGTGTGCAGTGATACAATCGTGGTGATAATCGTCAAATTTCCAAATTCATATTTCTGCTTTGACCAAATTTCCTCGGAATTTTCAAACTCTCTAGAGTAATATCATCAGTATACCTACACACAGTTATCGATCAAAGCTGTGGGTACGGAAATGGAATCGAAAGTTCCGCAGCAATTTTTTCGAAAAACAATTTTTTATTACATCATTTGAATTGTTGAATTTTCTCTTTTTTCTCAATATTCAGACAATATAAACGTAAAATTCATTCGCCTTCTTTTGTCTCACATTTTGTGATCGAATTTTCTATTCAATTTGAGTATCTATCTTAATTAATTTTTTCACCTCTCGTTTAAATATTCCACAGAAGATTTCACTTTGGTTATTTGTCTTGGGTATTTATTGAAACGATTCTACGATCACGTCAGTATTATTTCAAATTTGAACAGTACAAATTCCTTAATAATTCAAAAAAATCTTTTTTAAACAAATTTCTGAGGAACTTTCGATCCCATTTTCGACCAGGAATTATATACCCTGAACTCCGAATCACCCTGTACATAAACATACACTCAGTTTACGTATATGGGAGTAAACAAATTTCTCCAATTAGCGAGTACCGGTCCACGGAACTCGTCATCCGCTTGGGGGCACATCGGCCAATCATACATCAAATTTTCTACCGATACATCCACCCTCCGATTGAGGGATGGAATATGAATTGGTATTGAATCAAAAGTCAGGGAGCAATAACCGCGAGAGAATAAAATGAAACAAAAATTTATTAGTCTCATAGTCTAAATTAATACATCAATTCGTATAAATTTTTTCATAAAAAAAAAAAAAAAAAGTGTTATTGTAATTATAATAAAAGATTATTAGAAGATTGAAATTGTTAAAAAAAACCTGTTTTAATTATACTGTTAGCAAAAATCGTATTCATTTTTCGATTAATTTAGCGAGTAGATTTTTAATATTTTAATTATATGAGTATTTTATATCATTGTATATCATTAGTACCTATTGACTGTGCAACTCTGAAGAGGTCATATTGTATCTAATATTTTTTCTTTGTTAATAAAACCTGAATAAATGAATGACTATTGAATATTATTGAATTTGATCTATAATAATAATAATTCGTAATTTAGTTTCGCCCTTGTTTTCGAAAATACAATATTGAAACAATTCGAAAAATCTTTGATAAGGTGATATGTGGTGGAAAAACACTATAAATATCGTAAAAAAAAGAAATATTAAAGTCTTGCACATTGCAACGAATCACTTTTCCCTTTTTCATTATTTTTATACACACATGTATTGGCTCCAAGGGGTCTTAATTTTCCTCAAATCAACGAAACGAAATTGGATGGAAAAAATAACCAACGATCATAAAGTAGGGACTGCTGCTATTGTTATAACAATTTGATCCTCTAAACCCTTTTAATTCACGTCTAATTTATATTCTGCAAGAGAACTTGTACGACACTGTGGAAATGCAATTTCCCTAATGGACCCCACGACAGTTTCTCCACGTTCGTCAGTCACCCCAGTATATCTGCGCCTTGATACGTGTGTCTATATAGCCACTAGATATACATTATTCAATCTCACCGTCGCTACCCCCTGCGATCTTCTTTTGCACCTAGGGGGTTGGGAGGGGGTCGAGAATTTAAAGATCATCAATAATAATAATAATAATAATAATGATTTATTGATTACTTAATATGAATTAATGGAAATTAATGCAAATTAACATGAATTAGATGAATGATTTCGGATTGAGAAGAATTGAAACAAAATTGAATAAAACTAACGAAGTTAGATTGAATTGATTAGGATTGGGCGAAATTAACGAAAATTATTGCAAATTAATCGGGATTAACTTGCATTCGAGTTTCAATGAATCTCGAAAATATCACACATTAATTTCAACTAACGTATATATTATCAGTAATTCATTGAGAATGGAAGAATTAATTCGAATTATAGTAAATTGATTTGAATTATTTCGAATTATAGTGCATCAAATTAGATTGAAAATATAAATGCGAATTAAATCAAATTAAAAAATTTGACTTGTCATTGTTAAATAAGTGACTAAATCTAGACAAAAATAAATGTCAATTGGATATACAAAGCTGAGAAAAGAGACCAAATACAGTCAAAAGCAAGTGAAAAAAAAGTAAATGATGACGTATCAATATCAATATGTAACCAAATTGCAACTGAAGCACGTACAAAGAGGACAGATTTGAGGATCGGATCGGACTGATGTAGAAGGAAGCCAAACGTGCGGTGTCACTCTGAAAGAAACTAATGTAATTTAAAAATAACTTGCAAATATGACAGACAAAGCCTAAGTATTCGCGCTGTCGAGACGCCATGAATCGTGAGTTGTTGAAAACAAAAAAGAAAAAAAATTGTCACAATGATAGATACAAAGTAATGTTTTTGGATACAATGTACCAAAAAGTGGACGAAATATAAAGAAAATAAAAAATGACGATGATTGATGGAATTCACGTGCAGATAGATGTTGCATAAAATAATAACCTAATGTTAATTTCCTCAAATTATTCCCCACGTAATTTTTTAATCGCGGATATGACGTCATTGATAGAGTTTGCATGGTCGAATTCCTAATTCGCTTTTATTTCAGGATCGTCGCGATCCTTTTAACGCGCCGCAATATTTCCCAGAAGATGGGGTCTCTCTGCAGTAACATCATCGGCATCGGCATCAGCATCATCGGTCCATCGTCTTCCCTCATCTCGCTTCGCGTTGTCGCGCTCAACCGATAACTCGATTCTCTCTCTCTTCCTTTAGCTTGTTCTTTTTGTCTGATTTTTTTTTTTCGCATCTAGTCGTATACGCATAACCATCACGTATAGCCGTATATCTATGTGTGTGTGTAGAAACTTACGTAAGAGAAGAAGACAAGAACGACTGGTTATTCAAAGGATCAAGGTAAACCGGTGCTACGCATGCAGCACCTAACAACCTAACCTAACCTCACCCCCCCCCCCTCTACTTCCTCCCTAAATCCTATCCTGCCCTTCTTTACTTCTCCACCCCTTCGAATTCCCGGCACCAACCTCCTCCTCCCCCGCATTATGGCTGAAGATGAACTTCGTAGATTTTGGAGGTTAGGTTAGGGAATAGAACTTTGAATCTAGAGACTAGATCCTCGACAAACGCCATTCGACAAACGCCATTATTTCTGCTTGTATCTGGTATATATTCAATATATATATATACATACCTATATCTACTGTATCTGATACGGGATGTTTGGAATTAAAACAGAATATTTTAAGAGCATGCTACAGTCATTCTTTCCTCTTCTTTACCGACCGTACCCGGTTTTCACTTGTTTTCACTGATAGCAAAGCCTACGCGTCGCGAGCGCGGAAAAGGAACCAACAGCGCAATTCTAGATGGAATTCCGAAGATATATATCGGAAAACTTGTTTGTTTCATGCAACAATGAAGACGTATTCTTGAAAACTGGACAAAATGGTAATTGTCGATGTCAAGCGGTGATTGTGAGTTTCGCCCGTTCATCATGGCCGCGACCACCGCTTGACATCGACAATTACCATTTTGTGCAGTTTCCAACAATACGTCTTCATTGTTGCATGAAACAAAGAAGTTTTCCGATATATATCTTCGGAATTCCATCTAGAATTGCGCTGTTGGTTCCTTTTCCGCGCTCGTGACGCGTAGGCATTGCTATCAGTGAAAACAAGTGAAAACCGGGTACGGTCGGTAAAGAAGAGTAAATAATGACTGTAGCATGCTCTTAAGGGTTCAAACTTAGATCGAAAATTCGCTTTTAATTTCTTTTATATAGACAATTTTTTTTTCTTTCAAATTTTTTATTCTCTTCTTCTGCATCTTTTATTATTTTCTCATAATTCTAAAGAACGATTTCATATATTTTTTCTTGTATCACATACCATTTTTTGTATCACACGGTTTTATGAGATTCCCGCACGGCTGTGGCCGTTCGGGCATCATCGGCAACTGCGCGCGCACCTCTCAACATGCGCGAGAACTCTAACCTCCCATGAAGAAGTAATAGATTGCAGAACCAATAAATTGCGTCAACGATTTTGACTGGATCTTCAAATTTTTCGAAAGAATCGAAGGATATGTGCTTGTAGGAATTTTTTACATCGAACATAGAACTAGAACATATGAAAGTATGAAAATTGAAACCACGAAAAAAACATGCCGAGTCAAATCCTGCCCGATATGTAACGAATTGCTGAAGCTATAAGCTGCAGCTGTAGTTAGCAGCTAAAAGTGCTGAATTCAATTAAAATGCGACAACCGGACCACAGAATTTGAAGTTTGTGAAATACTATTATGGAAAGAAATACTTCCATGATACTATAGACATGAATCTGTACTGCGAGATGATTTTATTCAGAACGTTGAAACGTTTGACTGCTAACTATTTCTGATAGCTTCAGCTTCATCGAGGAAATTGATGAATAAAAATTAGATTTTTAGATCCAAAAGAATATGGGGCATCGCACATTTTGAAGATGTATGGAATTCAAACACACTAACTAATTTTCAACTCTTTCACAGGTCAGTGGCTGATGCACAACTGACTTTGACCTCTCCATATCTTTTAGACAATTTAAAGATCCGTAAGAATAATCTAGATCATTTTTCAGTTACGAAAAATCGGCAGTGAAATATTAGCAAATTAAAACAAAAATAGAAAACAAAAAAAAACCACATTGGTATCAAATGTTTCACAAAAGTTTTACAAAAGTCTTCACAAGTTTTTTGTCAAACTTGTCGATATAAACTATAAATTATACTTAGTTTCGTTTATATTCTCTAAATACACGAATCGATACGATTCGACAAGTATAATATAATCCAGATCACAGTTATAACCACTACGAAATTTCGTTAGTCATGTGGTTTGATGATAATGTTGGTTAAATTTTCGCCGCTTTTATCGTCGCGGCTCGGGGTCTATCCTGCTGTATAATTCGAGCTAGTAGACCCAGCGGTTCAGTAGTTGGCCTTGTGACTATACCGAGCAGCTCGTCGGCGTCGGGTCTCACTTACACTAACCTAAACTAACCTATACTAACACGGCACACGTCTCATTTGTACCATACTCGGAGCATGTTGTATGTGTTCGTAACATAAGCTGAATTCTACTGCAGAATCGATATCTTATAAAGTCTAGAAAATTCGAATCCTTATCGGATCACACATTATGCGGATAGAAAACCGCACACTGGCTCCATTGAATTGAATTAGCCATACATACGAACAGCACGAACAGAATTTCGAATGCTGCTTCAGTGAATTCAAATGACAGCATACAAAGACACAAAGTCAGGATGTCTACGCTTCAACGGGATATAAAATTCCCTGATATGTCCCGTTTTTTTTTTCAGTTGAAAAGTTCAATTTTGCTATAGGAATTATGGAACCCAATTTACTTGAGCAGAACAATTTTTTTTAATTCGAATTTTTGTAGGTATCAAGTAGGCTATTTTTGGCAAAATTTTTTTGGACAAACACGTTTTCATGTGACGCTCAAAAAATAAAGCCGGAAAACGAATTTTGAATCGACAAATTTAGCCTTAATTTCATTAAAATGTGAAAATTTTCGAATTTGATCAATTCCCAAACATACCAGTAAACATTTCTATCCAAAAAAAAAACTATGGTCACTTTGTGATTTACAGTGCAAGATTTTCATTATTTTCAAAAATTGTACAATCTTTGGGTTAAAAATGGAAAATTCTAGGACATGAGCCTGAATTCCCTGACTCCTGGACACCCTGAAAAAGTAGGTGCAGTTGAATCGACCGTAAGAAAATCTGCGAATCAAGTTGACGCTATTTGAATAATTGCATACACATCATGCAGAGTAGGATACGAAGCGATATCATAGTACAAGGTTTAATAATTCCACGTCGATTACGCTCACACGCTTATAACGCCGCGTGCATATCTTCCGTCACGTGCTACACGCGTTACGTCAACCGGAAGTCATAGCCGTCGGTGGTCATATAGTCAGTCACAGCTCGTATGATCGTATAAATACGCGAATTTATACTTACGTAGCGTCACAGCGCATTAAGCTAAGCACACATTGGAGTAACGAACAGAAAAAAAAGAGAAGAAAGAAAGAAAGAAAGAGAGAGGGAGGGAGAATCCACATCTGTAACGTTAATTAAACGTTTCGTTGGCAATCTTCGCACCAGAGGTCGCGGCTTAAACGACGCCATTTTATCAGAACCGAGTCAATTAAGGCCACTAGGCCGCTGTTGCCCTACCGTACCTCACTTAAACGGCCCTCTGCGGTATAGTTTGCCCTACTTTTTATTTTTCTTCCTTTTTTAATCCCCTCCGTTCCCATACGCTTCGCGAACAGATCCCTCTATGCCCTTCGAAACCTCATGCATACACACATGAATTAGAATTGCGGTATATCTAATCAAAAAGCAAACGCTCGTCCCTAGTTTACCTCGCTTTGCACGATCTCGCATCTACACACACAGAGATAGTCACACCACTCCCATAAAAAGACGATTACGGCTACTTCCGGTAACTGGAAGTCTGCACAAAGTTTGTACATGTAAGCGTATAAAGGCTCGTATATAAAATGGTTCACGAGTAGCTACATGAGATAACGAATACGTCATATATATGTATTCTTGACGGAGGTTATGTTTCATATAATTTTTTTTTCTTTTATTTTTTTTTTAATTCGCGCTGTCCTCGGGGTATCCTTGGCGTGGTGTTGAGGCATTAGCGGTACGATGTACGAGGGGTCGAGCGTCACGTGATACGGTATGGTATGGACGTCATATTACATCAGCTCTGAAAAGTTTTCACCCCCTGGACGATAGCTAGACCACTGGCAATATAACCAAACAACCGGGTCTCCCGGTACCCGGTTAAGGGCGTGGCCTACGCACCCCCGCGTTTCGGGATACAGCTAGAACGCCATCTTGAATATCTGGTCCGGGTGAGGGCGAGTTTTGCCCTCTAGGGGCAGTCCGTTTATAGGTAGGTACTGTTACACTCAACGAATTATCTGTATAACCGTTACTCGAAAGTTTTAATGAGAAAAAAAAATTATTATTTACTAAACCGTAGTTGGATGTATGATAACTAAAATAATGTACTTGGTGGCCACTTTAAGGATTGAAGAATAATCCATGACCAGTGGCCATTTGTACTACCAAAGGGTTCAATATTTCTAATTTTTTTTTAAATGAAATTCTGAAAAATATATGTATACATATATATGTATTTCAGTTTTTCTTCATTTTGAACAAACTATATATATACTCGATAAAATGTACCATTCTATGGATCCTACAGAAAAACTGAAGCATATCGTGAGTATCACAGCGGTCGACCGCGAGGTCCGCTACTCTCGCGTGGTCAACGTAGGGTTACGTGATCGCAATACCAAGTATAGATATATGAACCTAGCGCGAGTGACTCCCACACCGCGTGGCGAGTCATGAACTGGCTTCACGCAAAGGAATGTCTTTTCTTTTTTTTTTCTCTTTTTTTTTGCGAGTAGTTATGTTGTTGAATGCAAACAGACTACGAAAGATTGAGACCCCGTTGCCGCAGGTTACCGCAGGTTCCCTGACGGGTAATGACGATCCTCACCGAGTACACGGTCACATATAGGTATAGCAAAAGTTGAAATGCATGCATGCTTCTGCGTGAAGAAGACACGTCACATATGTATGCGATGAGTATGTAGGTACCTACATAAATTGTAATTACGTCACCGCTGATATTACGATGACCACTAGGTAGAGAGACGGAATAAAGAAAAAAAAACCTCTGTACACAATATTTGTGTAAGAATTCTGCGGGAATTACCGTAAATCATGTGCAGGAAAGATGGAAAAAACCAGTTTTTTCCTCTTCCATTTCGATCGCATGGTATATTAATATAGTTTGGGCAGACCGTGAGACGGTCTTTGAACTTTTCGTTATTTGTTTCGTTTCCAGCTATTTTGAATTTTTGAAATCTGACCTCAGATTGTTGATCAGCGGTTAAAAAAAAACCTTTCAGTACCAGTTTTCAAATATTTCTAGAATTTTCCCCCAGCAAATTGAACCGCCATTTTGAATTTCACAAATCTGACAAGAGATTCGTAATCAGCGACCCGAAAAACCATGTGGTACCAAATTTCATGCAAATCTGTTAATAACTAATGCCTTTGTTTTCTGAAAACAGAGAAACGGGAGGTTAAAAATCACGGATGTAACTCAGCCATTTTGTTAGTATGCATAAGAATGCACCCTTAGATCGCTAGATGGCACTGATCGATCCCCAGTTTATTAGTAAATTCGCCGTGATGTGTCTCCTCCGCGCTTCGAAAATGTATATTATTTACCCACCGACTGAACGAATTCACAATCCAAATTTACGATATATTTGACGATGTACAAAATGATTTATACTAAATTTAGGAATAATTACATCACGCTATTTCCCTTTGAAGATATAAATCTTCATATCAGTGTCACATCACGTTATCAAATACAACAATCACTAACGAAATCTAAAAATAAAAAGTATAGACGAACAGTTGATATAATACAATGTAGCCTATGTTTGCGCTTATATGATAGCGACGAGACTAATACCATGTCGTTCTGTGTATAGAGACCGAGAGATTACACAAGTGGCGCCGCCTAGTGGCCAAACATGTCCCCAGCCGTAGGGCCTTATATCAACGTTGAGAGGCGGACTGGCAGTAATTATTCTCGTTGGCAAATTGAGTACTCCATGATAAGATAAAAATTGGACAAAAATCAACCATGATAAAGATGATAAGAGTATTCATTTTGAATAATAATAATGCCCGAAAGTTATCAATAAATTGTTTAAACAAAACATTGTTTAACAAATTCTCTGGTAACGTAATTTTTTTTCATCTCAAATAAATGCCCTAATTTTTCTGAACACACATGCATTTTTTAAGAATTTTGTCATTATTTTGAAAATTCCGTAAACGAAAATTTGTAAAGGCTGTATTTACGAAACTATTTGTTCCACACTCCGGAAACTTCGGAATTGTAATCTACATCGTTTTCACAAAAACATATCCAAAATTCAGATTTTTTTTCCATTTATCAAAATTGAGAAATTTTCGAAAACGCAAATTTCAAAATAGTGACAAAATTCTTTAAAAATTCATGTGTATTCAGAAAGATTAGGGCACTCGTTTGAGATGAAAAAAAATAACGTTACCAGAAAATTTGTTAAACAATGTTTTGTCTAGACAATTTATTGATAACTTTTGGGGATTATTATTATTCAAAGTCAATACTTTGATCTTCTTAATTGTGGTTGAGATTGTACGGCCAATACATCCTTAAGCGACTGTAATGCTACCCCCGGCAGAATAATTCATTGCGATTGGTTCATGTTGTGCTTCCGGTAGCCTATGATTGGCGGAGCATTGGCGTAGACAGGGGAAATTCCCTGCGGCTGGGGACAGATATTCCACGCTCTGTCCCTACATCGTGTAGTCTGATAACCAGAAGGGGGAAGAAAGAAAAAATTAGCAAAAAAAAAACCATCGACGATACAATAAAACGCGAACGTTAGGTTATGATTCTGTATGTTATGATGTACGTGCACGTGTTCACGTCCTCGTCTATCGTCTCATTCTTCTCCTTCGTCCCAAGGTTTCGCGGTATGTTTGTAGTTTATACACATAACATACTTGCGTACATACGTAACCTGAACGTAAACGCAAAATCAAGTCTAAAAGTACAAAAGTAAACATACAAATGTACTTATGTGGGGGGGTTACAACGTAGACACGCTGTTCAAACACGTCTACGTTAACCATCTAGCTGCCATAACGTTCGTACATACTTTAACTATATAAATTGACACATAGGAGACCGCAAATCTATGCAATAACCGAGGGGCTAAAAACTTTAGCGATTCCCTGGTTTTATGGATAATTCTCGAATATAGTCAGAATCCTCTGGTTCGCGAGGTACGTCGTTTAGAATCGTTAATATTATGGAAGAAGAAGAAGAAGAAGAACGCGAGGGCAGAGAGACATACGACGGATGATTTCTTGTGTGTAGCCGCCAGCTGCCTCAAGGCCAACTCATCCCACCGTTGCGTAGGTACCGACTCCCTCCTGCCCCTAGCTGGCCGTTTGGGCTCGCGAGTCGCAAGCTGGGTCTCCATTCCATTCCGTTTAGTGTTTAGTAGCTCAGTTTCTCCGTCCTCTCTACCTCGATGCCACACGAGAGTCTCTTTCTCTTCATACATCTCGCTCTCTCGGTCCCAAACCGCGATTTCCTCCGAGGTTCGCGCATGCGACTGACGTCATCGCCGAATACTTTTTTGCCGCGACTAGCCAAGTTCACGCGGCAGAAAGAAGAGAAAGAGAAAAAAAGCTAGCCTTGTACGTAACGTGAACCGCGTCCTCACGTCGCGTTGCCTCGAATCATTTTTATGTATTTATGCTACTTGTGTTATGTAGTTCAATTTATCAACAAAAATTCTTATTTCCGTTGCGAAATAATCTTTGACTGATTGAGATTGAAACAATAAAAATAAATGTAAAAGAAATCCTCGTTTGTTGTTATTTTTTATTCGACGATAAGATGTTTATATCGTTATAACGGTGCTTTTTGTTTCGTTTACTTGTGTATAAAATGTTATAATGTAGGCAGTTACCGGCAGTTAACAAAATACGGTTATTAAATTAATTAACGCCAACGCTTTTTAGCTCCGTATACCACGAGAGGTCGCGGTCATTCGCGCGTGGTTCGCAGTCTCTGCGGATAACTAGAAGCATAAAACTTTGAGGCTGAGTCACACACGTTTCCACGAATTAATTTTACCCTCATATACGTGTGGCTTTATACACGCCAGCGATACGTGTTTCCGTGCAGACGGTTTTCTCTGCAGGCACGATGACGAATAGCGAGTGAATAAAAATTCAACTTTTTCCTCCGCCGGCTTTTATAGATTATATTCACCGTTTTTTTTTTCCCCCTTTTCAGACCAACACGGTCAAATAATCGTCTGGCAACGCGTCGATAAGATTCAAAAAAATTCTTCGCACATATATCACATGACTGAACGATATTATCATAATGTTTCTTTCTTTTTCAGAGTAGAGTTTCGTGTTTGTTGAGTTTCCGCCGGATCCCCACATTTTGAGGTTATGGACGTATGCGGTTGTTTTTTTTTGTCCGACGATATCCAGAGAACGAGTAACCGGATTTTGATGACTTTGGTTTCAATCGACGCCGCTTCTTCAAACTTAGAGCTGATAAAATTTTCGTTTCGATTGGTTCAGAACTTTTCGAATTATACAAACAACAAGATTTTGAAGAAATAAAATAAGAATTACGATATTTTGAAAACTTATCAACCGATTTGGATAAAAATCGGTATCGGAGGGTTTTTTCGGTCCCTCATCACGAATCTCAAGTTAGATTTGCAAAATTCTCAATAGCGAATCGAATTCGCTATCAAGCGAAACTAAAAGTATATAATTCCAACTGCAGCAATGCAATGCAATGCAATATACACTACTATACCTATACTCATTGTCAACGCGTTGGTAAAGGCCAAGGACGCGTACTTGCGGAGTTTTCATATCACAACCGCACAATGGACTATCGCTATTATTATTGCCTGTTAGATTAACTCTTTACGTCGCGGAAATGTCTCATTTCATTATTATATGTATTCGATTGTAATGTGGACTGTGGTTCGTAGTGTTCACTGATTTTCCTCCTTTTAAGGAAATTTCGTAACCCTACGGTGATATAGACATAGACCTCGAAATAAATAAGACTGAATAATAATAATAATAATAATAATAATATTTATGAAAATCACTTAATACAATGTTGTACAAAATTTGTTCTTCAGTTTTTATTATACATGTACAACAATTGGGATGGAGCACATATTTTTTCGATTACATATATTAGTAGTTTGCAAAAAAAAATATTTAGGTCATATTTTTTTTCTTATCTGAATTAAAACAAAATTGAAGGAAATATGACGTATCGAAAATGACTACGTTGTGACGTCACCCATGCTGAGGTATATCTATACGTATAGCAAAAAATGCTGGAATTCAATTGCCAGTAACTTTTGTGATTATAATTTTGAACGAAAAATAAAAAACACGCCCTGATTAAAAATCGGAAAAAATGTATATGCAAAATCCCAATTTATATTGCATCCGCATACATTCCGGTTTATTTTCAGTATTGTAGTAGTACTCGTCCCGTTCTATACTCACATCTTTCAATTTTCATTTAATATTTTGATTCTTTCCATTTGCTATTTTGATTTCCACAAAAGTCATTATTCAAAACGTTTTCATACGAATTAGATGATCCTGTTCATACCTCATTAATAAAAACGTGAATAATTAACTATTTAAATAATTAATTAATTAAATTTAGAAAAAAGAAATTAAGAATTATTCAATTGAATCAAAATACGGATCATGATTTCCTTCTATTGCATATACATATATGTGCTGCAGGCCACGTTCATAATCAGTCACGCTGAGAGTACACTTCCCAGTCGTCTGATAAGGCTTCGTGTCATAAAGTATGATCAGTGTAGGTGGGTGGCGTTCGGGTTTCACTGTTTAACCACGTCTCTCTCTCTCTCTCTCTCTCTCTCTCTCTCTCTCTCTCTTGATTCAAAAAAGTCCAGATCAAGCCAAGTCAGCCAAGCAGCTCACCGTTGCGTTAAATACACATTACAACCAATGACAGCGTCATTATTATTTAACCGTTACTCATCAGGGTAATTTTTCAGCTATATATTATTGTAACATGATTTTTTTTTCCTTCATAATTTTGTATATCATGTTCGTTATTATCGTATTGTGTTACATCGTTCATATTATAACAGTGTGCAGATGATGATTTTTTCTCCTGGTTCATTTCATTTAATTCGATAGCAGCTCTGTCACAAACCCAGTCAATGACATCCACGTGCCGCGACGGTTTCTTTGCGTGGGAAGTGGACACTGGACAGTGAGCCCGTTGTCGATGTTGATGTCGATATCATAATTTATACTTGTCACACTAGTCTATAAATTTTAACAATTTAAAAAAAACCTCACTCGATAACATATCATTTATTTCATATAACAGAATTAAAATATACAGAATATTTTTGTCTCAGGTATGAATACAACATTTTTGTGTTAGAAGATTAGTCTAGTCTAGATTAGAAATCTGAAGTGAATTCAATATTCTTTCATAAATAACGAATGAAATCGAAATTTTTTATTAATTTTATATTCTATTACAATATTTTTCATAAATTTAACAAATAGTTCAAAATATAAATAACAAATCATTCATTACAATCGTGACTGAATTTACTATAATTATTTTTCACGTCACTAGAACATTTTACGGTATAGCTGCAAAAAAAAAAAAGTATTCATACTATTCCTCGATTTCGTACGTGTCCGCGTGGCAAAGATGGCCGCTAGGTTGGACCGTAGAAAATGGTGGGCTCGAGGGCACACACACACGCACACTGACGCAGAATCGTCAAAGTCGGCTGAGCGAAACGCGGCAGCGTTGCCATAGTTCCCAAAAGATTCCATGCGATTCATCCTCTTCGTTTCGAACAGCGATTCGATAACGCGGCTCTTATCTACTCGACTAACTATACTAACTAGCTAGAGAAAAAAAAGTCACGCGAAAAGATGCGATGAGCAGATAAAAAGATTTCTTTATTATTATTATTTTTTAAATGTTCTTGAGACAAAAAATATATCATGTTATACAATCAATGTAAACCGCAAAAAAAAAAAGAGTTGAATGAACTCATTTATTCCCCTTTGAGATAAATGAAATTCAGTCCATAGTTGGCTCAAATTTTATTTTATTTTAAGTAACATTTTTTTCCTCTCTCTAGTTTATTTTATACCAGAGATCAGCTGTTCACTGAAAATTTAGCTCGTTACAGTACGTAGTGCATCGACTTTTACTATCACACATCAGCTGTACCATTGTAGCAACGAGTTGCGTAGCTTCGGTATCTCGATTCTCGAGAGTTATGGTTACGAAAGTGAATATATATAGTTGGATTTAGAAAGTACTTTCAGCCAAGAAAAAACGGACCCATGTTACATTCGTTCGTATTTACGAAGGTGATTTCAAACTCTACAGACATAGAGAAACGGGGGCGCGACCGACCACGGAGCTCTCGTTTTATTATGTGGCAATAAAATTAACTAAACGTTTGTGCATACAAGCATAGAGTATAAAGTACCGATGTCTACTCTGTGATGCGCCACTCGATGTAATGACAGAGTGGTAAAAAAAAAATCCCTGACTTTTCCCTGATCAAATTATGATTTTTCCCTGAGTCAAATTCGGAAAAATCAACGTTATTTCCTGCAGTTTTTTTTTTCCTCGTTGTAATAATTATAGCGAATATTTTCGCAGTCAATTCAATTGTTGATCGAAAACTTTCGTATCAGATGAGATTCAAAGTGTCTTTATAAAAATCCGAAAGAAAAAGACGAAAAAAAAAAACCATTTACATTTTGAAAATCTCCTTTACTTAAAATAACACTTCAGCATATGAAGATACAATGATTATCGTTATTTCTCTTGTTATAAATGAATTGTAGAATTGAAATTCGTCCGAATCTCAAAATTCATCGTAACGTCGAAAATATTCATATTCATAATCACACGCGTCGTTCAAGATTTAGATAGAAAAAAAAACTCCAAGTTTGTTTTGTGAAATCTAGAGTACTGGCAGCGTTGACATAACACAGATTTCGTGTATTTTGTAGTTGGCCAAAAACCCGCTGCAGTGGATTCCGTGATCCCAGAGCCTCTGTAAAATCTGACAGCTAAGGAAACACAGTTTTCACTGCTGAGTTTGGCCTGCGTGATACACGTATCGCCTTGCGTTTCACTACACGATTATGAATCTCAAAACATTGAGAAGAATATAATAAACGATAAATCTCATCTCATATGATTCGTCATTATCACAGAATCTTGAAGATTTGTCATTGTGTCGATAGGAGAGAGAAAAAGACTGACTGCTAAAGCAGAGCCAAGCCAGTTTCTCACCCCCACTGACCCAGCGACTGTAAGATTAAAACAGGAATTACGATTCCTATTCTCCTCTTCGAGTAGAAGAAGAAGAAGAAGAAGAAGACGATACTCCGCGAACAGCTCAAGCCACACATATTCATATATCGAATATCACACACCACGGATTCCTCGATCAGCTTGAGCTGTATCAGCAATAGTTGTAAAATGCTAGATCACAAGCTGACGCTGTACGTTATACTATAGCCACGGTCTCGTCACGTGACACTATTGCGTCACTCTCTACTCTTCTTATTTCATTTCAAACGGCGAGTTTCCAACGGTGAGCGCCATCTTGTAAAGCGAAGATATTAACTAGAGGGATAGGGGGGGGGGGCTTCGTTGGACGAAATTTTTTTTCAATTTTCAGTATTTCTCACACTAGATAATCAATCTCGATATGAATTGGAGAAAAATTGACGAAATTAGATAAAATAATTGTATAGAAATATTAGAAACAGAGGACAAACACAAAAAATAGACTCACACGACTTGTTGTATTACAACGAGGGGGAGTTAACGGCGATAAATGGTTTGTGAGGGTGGTTGGGTGGGGGATAAAAACTGGTTGGTAATCGCTGACCCAGTTGAAATTCAAGATGGCGGTCTTTCGATGCCCAAGATGCCGAACAATGCGGAAGTACAATTCCGATATATTCTCCCCTTCTTTCTCTCTCTTCATCTCTTCACAAAGATCGCATATAAACTTCGTTCTAATTTCTTTCCAGATACTCGAATTATGTCTTTCCGGTTAAAAAACCGTTGAAAAAAAAAAATAGAAGACAGTCTATCCAAGTAGAAAAAGAAAACTAAATTATTTCGAGTCACTGCTTAGGTCACATTATTCGCAATAAAAAAAAAAAAAAACAATTGAGATACTAGATAGAATTGAAAGGCGGGATAAAAGAATGCGAGCATTCCGTATGAAATACTTGTAGTGTGTGTTATACTAGATACGCGTAACGTAACGTAACGTAACGCGTAACGTAACGTAACCGAACCGAACCCCTTGACGATCAGCGGCGAACGAGGATGTGGTAGGTAGCGTAGCCACCGCCGCACTCGTCCGCTGCCCCCACCACCATCGTATATTCAAGATTTAGTATGCCTGCGCACTCGCGCACAATATCGCACTCTCATTGGTCCACCACCACTCTTCACTTCCTGGTTATTGGCCACGCGCGAGGTCACATGACGCGTTTTAAGAACCCGAAGCGACGGTTTAACTCAGCGCCCAACGGCGACTGGCACAACTAGAGGAGCGGCGGAATCCCGGTATAAAAAAAAAAATCTTTGAAAATAAAAAGAAACAATCGTTGTCTCCTCTTCGAATAATAATAAATACTAGAATTACACACAATTATATAATTGATTTTTTCTTATTTTTTTCTTTTATTCAAACTCTTGTTTTATCTCTCCTCCACTGAACACACTGAGCGTCCCAAAAGACTCAAGTGAAGAAAGAACCGCGCTTGACAAACTCCGGAAAGCGAGTGTCCCGAGTTTCTTGAGCCAGTGGGTACCCCGATGGCCGACTCTGTGCCAGTACTGCGCCGGTCGCCCCACTTGGCCCGGTTTCCTTCCCCTCGAGTGAGAAGAGAGCGCGAATCTCGCCGCCCTTTTGGTCTCTGGTTACCACCTCCTCTCGACGTTTGTCTATCCGCGTCTCCCACCTACACAACCACTCGTGTAAAGGCAGGATAGTCGCGTAGCGGTACGATGGATAGACGGAGCCGACCTCTGACCTATTTTTCAATCGACCGTATTTTTCTTTCCATCGGAGGAAATACGAAAAACTAGGTCGTAGATAAAATGGCCGACTACTATTTCCGCCACTCCCTGATCACGACGGTATTTCGTAATCGTTATTCTACGCCCATTCACGCTATCCGTTATCTCTCGAGGCTCTCCGAATGAATTCTCTAAATCGATGACAATTTTTGTGAATTCTTTGGGATAATTTTATCCAGAAACAAAAATACTGGAATCGGAATAAAAAAAAAAAAACAGAGAACGATCGACGATGTTTAGGAGAAAGAATGATAGAAAAAAAAGCGACTACGATACACCGCAGCGAGGGAGGAGCTACGCTGATACCGAGAGCGCGTCCTATTTTCGAGTTCGGTTACACTCGGGTTTTCAGACCCGATACCGCACGAAGCTAGGCGGTTGAGTAGGTCGCTACGAGCCGCACGTGTCGTCCTTGACTCACATAGCTACTCGCGCATGCGCGTTGTGCTGCCGCATTGCCGGTCTCTCTACGGCTCTTTGTTCTTCTTTTGCTTCTCCTGCTTTGGCTCAGATAGAATTAGAAGAAAAACTGAGACCGTAACACACCTAGTATTCCAATCTCCTTAATTTGACATTTATAGCGACTAAATTTATGAATTATCCTCCTACTTTTCTAGCTTGTGGTACTCGAGTTTACGAACAACGATTGCCTATCTCGTTGTTCTTTTTTACAATTGTAGACCGTAATTACTCGTGGAATATTATTATATAATTGTAAGTACTTCGTGTCACGTGTGGTTCGAGGCTAAACATATTACACGTAGGTATTACACGAAGTGTCTAGATAATTGAACGTATAATTACGTTTAATTAGTAAGCCGCAAGTTTGAGTTTTGAATGTAATAATCATAACCATCGTTAAAACTGACTAAGTAACACACCAAGTTAGTAATTAGAAATGTTGAAAAATTCTATCACCGAAAACGTGTCTCGATCTGAAAGTCCGATTTCCTAGTTATATACGATATATTATGTCCTCTCCACGTGCAATTTTATTATTATTTTTTTTCCTCCTTCCCAACCAACCGTCAAGATAAAATTAGTATCTTCTACATATAATATTCATACGTGAAATTTGACCCCTTTTGACTTATCTCTCAGTGACAACATGGTTACAACGAGAATAACAGATCGTCGTTTAATTAAGATAAATTAGAATATATACGCAGATACAGATTCGAATAAACATAAAATTATTATTATTATAAATAAACAATAATCATTGCAAAATCATTATTCAATTCAACTGAAAATAATTCCCTACTGCGAAATACGTAATATATTCTATATAGTTTAATTTAATTAATCCGCGGGCGGCTTTGACTCTAATAGAAGCGTGTAGTACACGGCTTTACCCGCCTTCTAAACGCATTGGCGTACCGACCTGAACTCTCTCACACACACAGGGAGAGAGAGAGAGAGAGACTACCGATAAAATATGCAAAGACCGTCAGGCAAACGTAGACGCATGCACGAATCACACGTCCACACAACGTTATAGTGCTATTGATCGTGCAAGAGAGCTCTCGTTGAAGCCCTCCGTGCCTACGACCAACACACGACCGTACCTACAGTCCGCCACTGCGGGCTATTTAAGCGCCAATTGGGTCAGAGACTAGCTCGTTGAGCAACGCGCTTCTCTCTGTTTTATGTAACCCGTACACATCAAACGACACTGGTATTGGTGCTGGTAGCCGTAGCAGCTACCCTGACACGGAATAAAACAAAACCAACACACTACGGTGGGGGGTCGCAGGTTTAGATGTAAAAATCACTTCGTACATGTATTTCTATGACACTTATGATTGCTACTTTTAAAAATTTTTACGTAATTTAAATGCTTACGGTATGTATCTATAAACGCGTTGCGTTACATTTCACAGCCTGCTTTCTAATATGTATGTATCCGTCCACTCATGCAGGCCTATATAACCGACTGCGCGACTGACGATGATACCAACTTTATGAGGATCGAAATATGCGGTGTCTAATTTTTCTTTTTCAAAATGTTATCGATAAGGACGATACATAAATTAAAAAACAATTGAATTAAATTAAGTGCGATATACATTTAGTCACGCAAAATGATTACAGAATTGTTTTCATTGAATTCGAGATCAAAACAAAATTCAAACTAGTTCGATGAGAAGAATTATTCATATTAACCTAAGTTAAACAATCTTATTTTTTCTCTTTTTTGGTAACAATAATTTCAACAAACTCATCGACGCTTAGTTATCAACTGTTCAAATTTCAAAGTCCGCAATTATATGGATTGAAAAAAACCTCGATTTGATTAATAATTGCGAAATTGTAAATATAAGTATAGAATATACCAGAGGAGAAATTATTATTCATTGTATATATATAAAAAAAAAAAGAAGAAAGATTGGCAACAAAAAGAAAAAAAAAAACTCGTAGACACGGTTTTTACACAGCTTCCAAGAATTATACTGGGAGATATTAAACGCGGTTTAAAAATACAGACGCAGCGGGAAACGAGTAGTTTAATGATCACATATTGCGTGCAGTGTGTCTGTGAGCTAGAGCTATAACGGAGAGAGGGAGATGGAGACAGTCGATTCTTGGAATAGAGGGAATAATGCATGCCGGAATCCTCAGGTTTCGCGCTGCCATACCTCATACTCTACTCGACTCTATAGTATCGTAATAACACCGCTCAGAGATTCTGGAACTCGAGGACCAAGAGAGCAAACCGAGGCCGGAGAACGGACCTCGCATACCTCAACCCGCGCAGGAAACTACGCAATCAAATGCGGTTCCCTACTTCCGGTGGTCAAACTCGCGCAACATGAAGAATTTTCGATCCAACGTTTACTAAATCGACGATAGATGGATATAATAATTCGAAAAATCGTTTAATATCACGGTGATAAACCGCATAGACGGTGTCTTCAAAGAATTTCGATTAATCATTACCTTCGTTTTTTTTATCTTATTAGTAACGTACAGTACTACTGTACATATCTATACATACATTGCTCGAAAAGCCACGTGCCGTTGATAAGCGCCCCCCCCCCTCCCCCTCCCCTCCCGCCCA
>JAFFZH010014992.1:21661-36363 GCA_018420115.1 Euura saliciscinereae | reverse complement strand
AACAAACACACGCACAAAACAAATCACCCAAAGTGCACGTGCCTTCTGTAAGCGCTCTTCCGACCTTCATCTGCACAGCCCCGCTCACCTCCTTATCGCAGTGAAAAAAAAAGAATCAATTATGTAACACGAGAGGCCAGAGAGTGACTGGAAACGAGTTCGAGGGAGGTATATGTATTTATATTATGCGTAAGAGATTTCGATTTGAATACTTCTTTGTAAATAATGATAAAATAATGAATAAATAATATGTATATATTAAGATCAAATTAATAATACTTATAGATTGTAGAAAATAAAAATAAAAATGTACTCGAGGATTGAAATGGTTGATACTATTCACTGCGTGTATGTGTGTTTGAAATAATTCGCGAAAAATAACGATAGGTGTCGCCATATAACGTTCACCTCGCGATACCTTGGATTCTGTGAAATAAATACGTAGAAAGTGTGAGGGAGGGGGCTGAGGTGAAGGAAATTAATTTCGCGATTTATAGTGAAAACACTATTCCGATACTGAGAATAATAAGTATCCGCGTTTTGAGCCAGATACAATGTTTAATTCAAAACACGCCGATGATTGTGTTGTGAATTTGTTTTCTACAATAAAAATCACCGAATCTAGGAGCTCGATCTGTGCGCGATACTTTTTCAACACTGTATAATATAGAATAATAAAATAGTAATGAGGTTGTTTCGTACCTTTGGTCGACACGAGGTTCCAGTATTCGCGGATAAAGGGTCTCTCTCTCTCTCTCTTGTAACTCTATGGTCACAGGGCAAGCAACCACGCAACGACGAACCAGTGGAATTTAGTCTCAGCCACCGACTGGCGCTAACGGCGCGCGGTAAAATGGTTCGCGACGACGCGCATACGGCTCGCGCAGCTTCCCCCTACCACGAGACCGCGTTAGGCTCCTTTACGCCCTAGCCTGTATTTCCGAGTCCTGCCTGCAGCCTGGGACTGGGACTACGGCCTGGCCCGGCCAGCTACGGGTAGCAGGTGGTCCTTGTCGCATGTAGTCACACCGCGACTGCGTAGAGCTCTCCACGAAGCTGTGTGTGCGATGACATAAAACGGTCCTTCAAAGTGTAAAAGGGCCTTTGTGTAAGGAGAAAAACAGAAGGAGGACCTTCTCTTTGTCTAGTTTCGTACCGCGCGCGCGCGCGCGCTCATATTTAATTTAATCAAGTAATTAATCATAGTTATTTTTCTTTTATTATCAATTACAGAAATTTAATGAAAGGAATAACAACTATATGATACTGAAATACTCGTCTCATTTATTCGTTCGTTCTAAACAGTTCATTATTTTTGTCGTCTTATCGACAGAGGGAGCTGCTATATGCAGAGAGCGGTAGCGCAGCTTCTTTGTTACACAACGAACGGACGAACACCAGCAGCTATCGACCCTTGCCATCCCTTGCTGCCCTCTCGTTATATCCTTGGTAAGGTTTTCGGTCCTGGTGGGGGGCCACGTGCTCGTGCCACGTGAGGGGTGGACCCGAAGGGAGGGGGATGACCGTCCCGCTTTATCCCCCATCCGATATAGGTATAAGAATCGTAACGTCTAACTTCCTCGAGCCCTTTACTCCTCGGAGTTGGTTCGGTGAAAGAGGCGCGCAGGACGAGCGCGAGATGAGCAAGACTCTACATCAACCCTCCCCTCCTCTTCTTACCCTACAGAGCGTGTAAGAGGAGCTATCGGTCCATTGTTCGTGGTTATGTCTCTAGGTACTACATACATGCCTAGACTGCACTGTACCGTTCGTTGTAGCCCCCCGAGCGAACGCGAGGCTCGGAGAGGCAGAGCCTCTCTTTTTTTCGTATCTACAATGACAAAGGGACTCTCTACGATGATAGGAATTCGAACACAATGGTACACCGTGTATCTTGTTATTATATTATTGCTTTGAGAGATTGGGAACCGCGATCTTATATTTCATATCGATAATGTGATGAACATATCATAGATTCTATATTTTTTATTCAGTTAGGTTAACTCAATTGGAGAGTTTTCGCAAAACAGAACTGGAAGACTTGGAATAAACGATATTGTAGACATTCATTGAAATGTATTTTATTTCTTTCTATTATTAAACGAAAATAAACAACTTAAACGGAATTGAAAGCTTGTTTCTCGGTTGTAGCCAACTTCAGACTGTTCTATCGTTAGGAATTTACCCTGTGTAGCAACAGATTCATGAATTTGTTCGTGTTTGAGGTTAGAAGAATGCGGAAAACGATTTTTCAAGTCCTCCACCCGTGGAGGTTCAGTCTGTTATGAGGTGGGGGTTGAGGTAGATCGAAACAATAACTAATTTTAATCGTTCGATGCCTCGGTATTACGCGAGGTGGAGTTATAACGGGTTGAGTTATACACCGTTTTAACCTCAATTAGGTAATTGGTCGTTGACGCGCGCGGGGGTTGAATTCCGTTATCCACTCTTTCTTATCGGTTAACCACATCCCACCTAGCATTCTGTCACGCTGAGTTAATTACGTCTTTGAAACTCGGGTTCGTGGCTGGTCGATATTTTATATAAATATAACACGCGGAGGGGAGTGTGACGGGATTATAATATCCACAATATAAATAATCCATTCCACTTCCTGATGAACAGTTTACGTAAATAGCAGACTGGGTGGACGTAAGAGGGATAGAGGCTCGAGTTAACTATTCGACTCTAACATAGAAATGAAAGTGAGGTTGCCCAATTGAGTATTGGCCTCGAGGGACTAGTTTCTAAAAATAGAAGATAGTGATGGATGAGGAGTCGATGGGCTGATGGACACTGGAAAGTGGAAATATGCCCAATTCTCAATGACCAATGACTTTGTTACCCAATATAAACAATTGAATGTAATATCCACACGCAAGTGTCTGCATAACTCGAGCAGTGAAATGAAAATTGAGGAAAAAAACGTGAATAATGATTTAGAGGTTTATAAAATCGTTATAGAAATGATTTGAAGGTTCTTCTTTTCTATTCATTGAGGAAACGTCGCTGCATTGACCTAAAAAACACTAATATTTATCACGTCGTATGGGCGAAAGGTCAAGATTCGTGTTACTTAAGGATATTTGAATAAAAATTTCACAACGCAATGAAGAATACGAATTAAAAGAAAACTGAGGCTTCTGATCTCTGGTCAAGTATGCGAGTACTAATTATACATGGATAGCGATTCTAGTTTTTGCGAGAGACACGTTCTTTGTGACTATAAAAATATTGGACAGGCAGTGATAGAAACAGTAAAAATGTTTATTAAAATACATAATTGAACAATTTAGTTGATTACCTACTCCTTCAATATCCGTATCTATACACTCTTTCTTTGTTTGCCGTAACATCCTGAATTATCCCCGCGTGTTAATGCAACCTCTACTCACCTATACCATATACTTATCATCGCTAAGTCTGAGGCCACATCGAGGACGCAGGTATGTATCATACGTATACCATACCTACGATAAATTATAGGTTACGTTTACGGAATAATTTAAACCCTGTCGCCTTTAAATGACGTGGGAATAGGTGCCCGCATGTACCTACATTCAAAAAAAAAAAGTCACTCAAAAGCTTCACTTCCTCGCATACTACACATACGTTTTGAGAAACAGAAACGAAGAAGTGAAAAAGTGACACGCAAGATCGTTTTCACTTTTGGTTTCAATATTCTAACCTCCAAATTCAAACTTGTGCGTATTTTGAGGTCAAAATTATCAACAACAAAAATTACAGTCTGAGAATGAAATATAGCTGCATGTAGGTATTTTTATGTGCTTGATCGGCAATCATTCTGCTACACTATGGTATTAGATGACAATGAAATTCGACACTTCGACTCATTGTCAACCGCATAGGTACAGTGAATATATCAGTCTATTCATTCTCCTTTCTTTTTTCATTACCGTACCAATATTTGACTAGGATTATCGTCGTAACAATTATACCAGTGGCGTATGTCACTGAAATTGGATCAATGACATTCCAGCCATAAATTGTCTTTCACTTTCTTACAATCGTGGCAACGCTGACTAGAATGTAATCTAGTTCTCCAGGGTCCTAAGAGTCGGCGCTAGTGCAGCGTGTTTAGAAGGCAGTGGCACGAAGAGGACGCGACGGAAGCGTGTCAACGTTTTCTACGAATAGATGATTACTCAATATTAAATAAGTGTAATGTTTTCTTCCAGAATAATGAATAATTTGATTATAGCGTTTCTGTAAAAGGGTATGAATGACGATACTCTGTTTCCGAATAGAATAAAGAATGGTGTTTTCTCAACAATGTTGTGGGTGTTGTGATTCATTAGGGATAGTATTTTACATTAACATTTATTCAACATGATAGACAAATACATTCATTGTGAGTTAGAAGCCTCATGGTCAGCAACTGCCTGCTTGATTAGGTGGGCATCTTTTGACGCCAACTTAGCAACTATACAAGAGATTGTAAAGGTTTTTTTCTTTTCATTTTTGTGACAGCACTACTTTTCTCGAGTTACGCCACTGATTTTCACCTTTAGCTAGCTATATACAGCCCTTTCTCTTTACTCTGATCAAATATTAACTCAGCACAGAGTCTAGGATCTCGTCCGATGTGCTACAGCGACTAACTGTTTTACACCTAATCATGTATACGTAGGTGGGACATAGCGATACTCAAAGGTGTGAATATGCAATTCGTTTCTCTTCTCCTTCAACCCGCCTCGATACCGAAACGATCGAAGGCGATTTCGTTGAAGTCTAACAAAAAAAACTGAAATTCCCATGAATAATGAAGCGAAGAAAATCAAACGGAGGCGTCTTTGTTTACGAAATACGCGACTCCGTGGGCTGGGCGGTGCGTTATGGCTCCTGCCCCCGTTTCGTGTCGATTCTGTCTCAGTTTTGGCCTAGTTTCCCAGTCCCACGTTGGGCAACACGCAACCGTCAACCGGCAGCCAGACCGTTTTTAGGTTAAACTAGTCAAACATTGACTACATCTGTGTACCACTCGTTGTCGCATACGCATAGACCGCGCGATACGACAGCCAAGTAGGTATGCGTCCTTGGGACTGTGTGTGCATCTGTGGACTAGAGATTGGGCAATCTAGCCTCAATCCAACAGCAGTTGGCTCTCGAGCGGCTACAAATCTGCTATTCCCACTGCCACGAGACTCCACCGACGATTATTAATAGCTTTGGACCAAAAATTTCTTGTGTGTCGATGGAATGACGACCATCGACGAAACCATTTTCGTCCATAAGAATCCTATCGAGTATCGCCGCGGATGGGTTCAGGATAATCGGAAGAATGTCCCGGTCTCTATCGGACCTAAGTAAAATCGACAACCTATATGTACTAGAGTTCCGTGTCGAGCCAAGAGCAGCTAAGCGCACAGTCAATGAAGCAACGTCATTTAAAAAGACATTCACCTGCCTGACAGACATGTACGTCTATCTACCCACCGAGTTCGTGGCTGCGGTAGCGAAATGGCGCGGGTCATGAATATACGTGGCGCATAACCTAACCTATACACGCCTTTATTAAGGCTGGACTTTACTGGTTAACGTCATATGCTTTCACCAAGCATAGCTGATTTATTCAACAATGTAGATGTACAAACGATGTAGACTCAATGAAAAAAAAGAGCTGTTTAATTTAAAACTACAACCAGTTTATTTTTTGATTCCTCTCCAATTGTACAATTATTCAGAATATTCAAAAAGTATTAGACCGATTAGAGCCAAACTCTAATCAGTTCTAAGATTGGAGAGGCAGCGTCAATTGAGACCAATTTGATCGAAATCCGCACAATCGTTCTCGAGATATCGCGGGGATAACAATTTGGTCATAGACCTAGACGTCGAACTCAAAATAGTTGGGGATGATTCCCTGGACCTCAAAACGTGGAGATCCAGTAAAACTGTAATTTCCATTCTCGAGGGTGATTCCAGTTAGGTACTTCCTCTTTTCTCTGAACACAGAGAAACGGGAAGCTGAAGAAACACTACGTTTGGATTTAATTTGACCCTTCTTGTGTGGCTGTTGGAAGCCCGGTTACGAGCGAGAACTGATGTTCTTTCACCACACACACACACACCTTCCTTGTGGTTAATTTTATTAATTTCAGTAGGCATCTTCCCGTTGAAAGATTATAAATTAAAATGGTAAATCAACGCGGTGTGTGCTGCAATCAGCGTTGAAATATGTATACCCACAATGTTCTTTGTGTAGAGGTGTGTATGGGTACACTGGTATTGATACATATTTCACCACTATATCATACACCTCTATTTATCATTCCGTCCCGTGCAGTACCACACGTCCGTGGCTTCTGACTCGTGCGTGTGTTGGGGAAACCGGGGGTTCGGTCAACCGATAACTTGCTCAGTATTTTTGACCACGAAACATCCTGCGGTGGCAGGTGCTACCCGGTCTTACCTCGACGTAAACAGAAGGCACGGTTCCTTTTTTTATTCTAATTGTCATCATGCCAGACACGTTAGTCCGACTCTTAAGGACACTGTCAATTCGTTTCTTGGAGTCTAAAATCTACTACAATAGTGGAACCAAAAATGACCCCAGCGATAATGAAAATTAATTAAATAAATAAATAAATTATTGGCACATTGGAATCCCAACTTCCCACTTCAATAAATCAAAGCAACCGATTCACTCGGAGAAATTGAAGCGATTCACCATCGTCGTGGTTATTTCTGAGATCGGTAAGATTCTCAAAATACATGGAAGAAAAAAAACGAAGAACAAAGAAACCAGAAATCAATTTGATTTCTGGTTTTGACAAAGCCATATGGAGGATTTTTATGATCATCGTTGAGTGTAAAAGAAGAAGTGTTAAATTCCTGAAGGGCTTTTCCCCATACGGGGTCGAGACGCTGCGTTACTGGTACGGATAGCGTTCGGTCGATGCAGTTACCCTGGCAACCCCCGGTGACGGAACGCGGGCGGTTCTATTGCCCCCGTTACGCCGGCTTGACGGTCTTCGTCGCGTCCGTGCAGGTTCCGCGTACGACCAGAATGGAATATACGTCCTCTAAAATCGTGAGGGTCTGAAGAAAATAATCCTCCATCAAATTCCATCGCACGTCTTCCTTCCCGGGAGTACCACGTCGAAGAAGATCCAAAGAGTATGAAAATAACAACTTTCCGTCCTTGCCGCACCTGATATCGAGATCAATGATCACAGGATCCTCTTCGGCACTCCGGGGAGCAAAGGAGTCTCTCCTCATTCTGTATTGCGGTGCGGTAGCGCGATGGGCTCAAAAGAAAATCAAATTTAATCTCACCGAAGGATTATAGACCTTCGGTCACGTGCTCGTGCCACGTGCTGCACTCTGCCATCCAGCAGACTTTCCTCTTCTACTGAGGTTTTCCAGGACTCACAAGGAGAGTATCAGGCCTCCGGGTCACGGATTCTGGCTAAACTTGCAAGGTGGTTTCTTCGGCCCAAAACATGGGGCCTTTTTTTAGTCCATTCGTGATTGATCAAATCAGCAGTCTAATCAGCACAAAGACATGGCAAATGAAATCTATGGTAAAGTTTTGCTTCAAATATTCATTTTCAATGAAGATTCGTGTAGATTCAATGATAGGGTCTCGTAAAGTCAACGATAAACGGATTATTCTGCAGTGTCAGTGAATAACCCCTGCATTTCAGTCAAGCGAAGAAAGGCCCATTCGATGAAGCTGAGCATCAGGGGCCTCATATTTTGGGCCGAAGAAACGACCCTGCGGGTTTCACCGAAATCCATGACCGGGAGGCCTTATACTCTCCTTGTCAGAGACATCTTTCATTTGTTCCTCGGGCTTGTTAGGCGGCAACCTGCCAACATACGTGCCCACACGTGCGTCACCTGGTTCGGGGCTCCCCTGGCCCTGCCTGCAGGTACTTTTCGTTACCTGATGCAGCGTTGGTTGGTGTGCACCCTGAGGGGCTATTCACTTGGGAAGACCCATGTACACTGTTCCCGGAAGTCTTCGGCTGGAACTCGAAGGATTCTCAACGAGACTCAACTGGTAGTCTTTGGAAGTCGGCGGTCACCTGTACACCCAAAATATCTCGATGTAGGGTAGATGGACCGTTTTTGGCCACCTTAGTACCGTCTTTGGTCATCAATCGCTCCATTAGTGGCCTGATCAGGGCCTGACTCGTGACTGCAAAACCTGCACTAAGTCTGGTCAGGTAATCCTAGACCGTTGCATTACATTACTGATCACAGGGCCTGATCAGGTGGTAGGGTGATCATCATTCTTCGGGTACTTTTTTCTTCCCGGTGGCCATTCCGTGTCTACCGTATACCGTTTTGCGTCACGTCATAGTGCGTTGGCTTCACAGTGGAGTGACTGGTGCGGTTGTGGTTAACGGGTACCGCGGGGTCACGTTTGGAAACCAATAAGACCCCGCAACGTAACACTTGACCTTAGAGTAATAACAAAACGGGAAGAACAACACATGGAGGATAGAGACTAAAACCTCTGAAGTCACGTATTGCGGCTTGAAAAATGCCTACGTGACCAATTAATTCTTATATGCAGTCCATAAGTGCAGGATGAAAGAAACTCGTTCATTCGATATCGAGAGTTACATTTTTTTTCTTAATTGCATTCACACTTTCGACAGTTGATATCGATTAGTTTTTAAGTAAACCAACAAGAAGGAGACGATTTTTTCTTTCTCGGAGACACAAATTATTTTTTCATGTCAGACAGCTGTGATTACGAATATTTATTTTTGACCAAATTTCGACTGAATGTAATTGAATAATTGTGTGCTTAGAAGATAATTATTTGCTTCCATTACGCGTTGGACGTAGCTATAATCAAATTGCGAAAGTGGGACGTTTCTTGACCTGTTGACACGAAGCTTATTCGATTTGCTGTAGTTCCAATCGACTGGAAATAAAGATATGAAATTATTGAATTGATACATGGAATAGCTAAACGGAAAATTTTCAGACGTCAACTCGGTTGATCGTTAGTGACAAGAACCAACGTCGTGGAATCACTCGACCGTATCGAAGGCACGAGCTGTGCTAGAAGCTAGTCGAGAGACGAAGATTGGAATCGACAATTCAGCGTGGAAAATCGAAAGAAAAAAAAGATAAAAAAAAAACTGAAATAAAAATAAACGTACAGAAGGATATATGTGAAGGCGTTCCAGTTCCAATTGCATTCTGACTCGTATCGACTGATATAATACTGTGTATACGTCGGTGGAAGGATTCAATTCGAAGTCTTCTGAATTGCTAGAAGGTCGTTTGTGCACCGGCAGCATTGCAGCAAACCCGGAAGCCACAGAAAACATCCAGAGAGAATTATTCTACTCGACTGCACACGACGGTACAGAATTTGAGCACAATGAAGTTCACGATGCCAGAGGAGGTTGAAAAGGAAATAATTGAAATAAAAGTAGAAAAATAGAACCATTGGAAGAAAATAGGAATCAATATGAAAATTAGGGTGAAAGATGGAAGATGATGAAATTCCATCGTAAGAGATTTGATCGGATTGATACGTAACTGGATAAAGTAATGACGTAATTCGACCTCAAATCACCAGAAATTTTCAAACTATTTCACAAAACGTGGTTTTCTTTTCATAGTATTCCGGGATTAGATCGACCTAGGAGGTAATTTTGAAGCTTAAGAACGAGGCTATTAATACTGTATACTATTATTTCGACCAACAATAACATCACGAACAATCGTTCCCTATTTTAAACACTGAATCGTTGTTTGTGAGAAACACCCCTCAATCTATTTGCCTGTATATTTTATGTCACGTATAGTGCACACTGTTGTAAAACTGTAAAAAAAAGTTTGGAGAGTGTATTATTTCGTTGAGAGCTGAAAAAAACAAAAACAAATTGTTAAGTATAAAAACCGAGAGAGCAGAGAACTAAAAGTCGTCGTATGGACGACAAATGTCCCACTTTTTGACGTCTGAATGTTGTTATTAACTCTCGAAAGACGTCTTTTAGGCTCTTTCAGGGGACCTTTGTCGTCCATAAGACGACTTTTAGTTCTCTGCTCTCTCGGCTTTTACACTTAATAATTGTTTTTAGCTCTCAACGGGATGATACCCTCTCCAAACTTTTTTCACGAACCACGTTTCGTGAAATGGATGAAAAACAGTTTTTTTTTTTTATTGTTCTACTAATTCTACTACTAATCTTGTACAAATTATAAATAAAGAAGTATTCTCAAAATTAATTTTCTTTCACCATTGACTCAGATAATTGTTTATTACATGCTCAAATAACCACTAATTCGTCCGAATTTCAGTCACGTAAAAATTATATTTTTGTCAGGAAAAGTCAGAGATCTTTTTTTTGCTCTTTATACTGTGGCCACTATGGAGAAGGGATTGAAAACGAGGATCGTGGGATCACGAGAGGGACCCGGTTCGGTTATACAGATCACTATAACTCCCGCTGATAACTAATCGCCCATAATTTACTATCTCGAAGTTTAAGGGAATTCAATTACATCGATTAGCAGATTTACGAGTAACTAATTGCACCGAAGTACTATATAGGGCGGACTTTAATCAAATCGGTAATACCAGAGAGTACTCCTGGGTTGCTGTTTCAGACACTGAGATGTATTCATTTCCTACCGGAATTCTACCTCGAAGTATTTAACCATTAAAACTCTTTTGTTATCCTGTTTCTGTGCTTAAACAGTTGAAAAAAAAAACCGATAATAATAACAATATACATAAGAAGATGATTCAAGATTTACACTTTCTCGTTTCTTTTGACCAAGGCTTTATTTCAGTCAGTTATCAGTCTGTATAATCGCACGCTTCTATACTATATGGGACAAAAATTTTAGTGCCTTTTATCAAATATTTACTCAATGATTACGATAGTGTTGAAAATGATAACGCGGTCTTTGTATTCCTCATTTTAATATCGAGAGGATTATATCAGTACAGAAAAGATAACCCCTTATAGAGGCTAAACTTCGATCGTGGAGAGAAAGACAAACAAAATACATTAGAATCAATCAAAAATAGACAATCTAACGGAATTGGAAAAAGTATCACGAACATAGTAAAATAACCTAACGCGTTGACAATACATTCTGAAAGTTGGCAGAAACGTTTTATAATCAGTTGTGACGTCAGAGTTCACAATTTCAACGCCATTTCTGAGTGTAAAGTGACGAATGGGTTCCCACAGCGGACGCCAGATGGCGGGCTTGATGTACTGGACAGTGACGTCACAGATAGACAGTTTCGAACGTCACAGAACTTTGAATCGATATTGACTAGTTATTTCTGACTAAAATTAGTGTTTTTACGTTCTTCTTGGCTAAACCGCAATGGATCGAAGAGCAACAAGGTGTGTGTTATTCGTTTTTCTCATCTGTCATCCAATGGGGGCAGATTATTTTCTCTAGTCACCCCAGAGAAAATAGAAAGAAACTCAAAGACAGCGATTAATTTATTCTGGTAAGAATAAATTGAATTTGGTTCGTCTCAACCTCCGATAGATGGCTCAATCTTACCAGACAAGCAAAGTATGGAGTCACTGGAGAAAAAAAAAGAAGATCGATATCTTGGATGTCCTGACACTGAACGATGACTTGATTTTTGTAATTTTCAATTCTACGGATACTGCAAGATAAGAAAGCAATAAGACGATCTCTGAGTGTCGCTAATCAACGCGGACCACCTGCTTCTTGCTAAGCGCGAATGAACGTCAGTCAACCCCTTCACCTGTCTCATTACGACTCAAATCAATACACTCGGGCTAATTCAGATATTCCATCGTCAACGTGTACGACTCGCTTGAAAAATCTTATACAGGGTGGCCAATTTCACGTGTCGAGAATGGGAGGGGCTTCAAGCGGCATAACTTTGTGATGTCAAAAACGCATTTCAAAGCTTCGAATTGCGTTTTAAGACATCCAATCTACGTCTTACCGTTTCAAAGTTATTCTACCTTAAGCCCTTCCCATTTTTGACTCGTAAAATAGGCCATCCTGTATATAGTCGTCATTTTTCGTTCTTGTAAGAATCTCTTGACATTGTCTCCTTGTTTCTTTGTTATGCTTTAGGAAGAAACGATGTCTGAATTAATCCAGTCAAAATATCAGGATTCTCGAAAGCTCCGAAGCTCCATCATCGTCGCAAATTCTAGTATTTTGAGAGCTTTACAACTTGGCAAAGTCGCAACTAGGACGCGGTTCCGTTAACCCAAAACCATCGTCGCTGTACCAGATGGATCGAAATAAGAATTCCCTTAACGAAGCTTTAAAGTTATCGTGAAAATAAATTATCAATCCTAATCAATCGTCTCATCGGATTAAAACTTTTTTCTTTTCTTTGTTTATTTTTCGTCAGTTTCTCAATAACAGGCGAAAGAAAAGGAGGTTGCTACGGCTGTGTAAACAACAAAACTTTATTTCGATTGATAAAACACGTTCTACGTTGATTTTTAATACCACGAGGTGTGGCTCTGAAAGACATGCACGAAAAATCGTGAGACATCGCATACGTCCTCGACGGGTGTGTAAAACGTATTTCGATTTTCTGTTACCATGCCGCGAGTCGCGCGATGTTTGCGCGGTTTTACACAGGGGCGGCGCGGCGTCGGCGTCAACGTCGACGGAGTATTGATCAAACCGAATCCCGGTGCCTTGGTGCTACTTCAACGACGCCCGGATACCCGGCCACGGGCCCCTTTCTCCACCCCGCAACGCTAGCGCTGAAGCTAAAGCTCTGACCCATTTGGCACCGTTCCCGTTCCCGTTCCAGTTCCAGTTCCGCAAGCTCCCTCCCAGCAAAGTTACGCAGCGATGAAACAACACCGTTCATTATGCTCCAGCAGTTACCGCAGATCATGTCGAAAGCGGAATTACGTAACTCTAATTGTTCCTGAAATCTTGAGATAAAAGACAAAAATCAGAAGAAGAGGAAGAGATCGATTGATGACGGAGGGACGCGATCGACCCGTAAAGGCGCGGCGCGGTTTCTGATCCACGTTTTATATACAGTTCGAAAAGTAGAGCAAAGCAGGCAAGCACAGCTTTCGGTAAATGTGTCAACCGTGGGTATCGGATCAATACTCACAGCCCCCGGGTGCTTTCATCGCGCGCCCTCTACACTCGCGAGTGAGGCATAGGCGGTGGGGGAAAAGCTGCTCGACCCCAAACCCAGCGTAAGCCGCATCGGCTTATGGACGTACGTTTGGCGGAAGCGCTCCAATTTCCTCAAAATGAACAAGAAGAAGAAGACATCGGAAGCTAAAAAACACTCTTCTAGCACAGATGCGTGAAAAACTCGTGTTTTTTGCCCTTCTTAAAGGGATGGAAGTCACGCAGCTCTGACAGCAGAAGAAAAACTCTAGTAATCATAGTAACTGTGAAATAGACTATGAAAGTGCTGCCCCTAGCGGAGAACGCCGTTCTCGTGATTCTAACCTCACTTTTTCTCGTTTTTAATCCATATAATGTGGTAGGAAATAACCTACAGGGTGATTTACTGGTCTGAAGTTGGGTGAAATCAATAAAAAAAAGCTTTCAGACTGCAGTTCTGAACCAATTTTTGTTTCTATGTTTTTCAAATTGTTGTAAAATGACCGAACATCGGACAAACGGGGTTTGACCCCTTTCCTGCGATTCGAGTCCTGCTCTATAACACCGCGCTGCAGAAAATAGATCAGTTTAACGGGTCACTCGGTACGAAACAAAGGAGCGCATGCGTCGTGGTCTACTTCTATGCCGCAGTTCTTGTAGCCCGATAGAGAATAAAAAATAATAAATTGAGGGTACGTAAAAGTGGGTCGAGTATCACACGGGTAGCACGGCGTTCATTAGCGGAAACTAGAGCGTATTCTTTCGGCCCTAAAAAGTAAAAACTCTCCGAGAGGTCAGGCCTAGCTTGTGATTCGTAACGATTCAGGGAATATAAATATAGGAAAAATGAAGAACCCCTCGAGGTACGTGTCGAGATAAGACAGACATCGACCCGTACGAGTCTGGTTTGAAGATGGAAATAAATTGAATAGACCTAGATATGTGTATTTGCGTTAAGGGGAAATGCTAGCTGATTTACACATGGAATTTTCAAACCCTACTCAAGCAGCCAAAACAGATTCGATTGATGTGAAATTGATATCAGTGACGTAAAAAGAGTGAACGAAGGGCAAGACGAATTTTTTTTTCCGAAAATCGAGACGTAATTAACGTTTTTCAACAATATTGTTCTGCAATCCAAGGAAGTGCTGCCCATCTCCACGAGGGGCAGCACCTCCTGGGGTCACAGAACAATATTGTTATACAAAATTCTCATTACGTGTTCCGATTTTCGGAAAAAAAAATTCGTCTTGCCCTTCGTTGACTCTTTTTACGTCACTGATATCAATTTCACATCAATCGAATCTGTTTTGGCTGCTTGAGTAGGGTTTGAAAATTCCAAGTGGAAATGATCAGCTAGCGTTTCACCTTAAGAGCATGCTACACTCATTTTTTACTCTTTTTACCGACCTTACCGGGTTTTCACTGATAGCAAAGCCTACGCGTCGCGAGCGCGGAAAAGGAACCAAGAGTGCAATTCTAAATGGAATTCCGAAGATATATATCGGAAAACTTCTTTGTTTCATGCAACAATGAAGACGTATTCTTGAAAACTGCACAAAATGGTAATTGTTCGTGCAGTTTTCAAGAATACGTCTTCATTG
>JAFFZH010014992.1:0-16661 GCA_018420115.1 Euura saliciscinereae | reverse complement strand
CTTCTTTGTTTCATGCAACAATGAAGACGTATTCTTGAAAACTGCACGAACAATTACCATTTTGTGCAGTTTTCAAGAATACGTCTTCATTGTTGCATGAAACAAAGAAGTTTTCCGATATATATCTTCGGAATTCCATTTAGAATTGCACTCTTGGTTCCTTTTCCGCGCTCGCGACGCGTAGGCTTTGCTATCAGTGAAAACCCGGTAAGGTCGGTAAAAAGAGTAAAAAATGAGTGTAGCATGCTCTTAACTGTTAGAGGCTACGTTTTGTCGGACCTAAACTACCCACGAGGACGTCAGAAGATTACGTATAAGTTTGGATGGTCTTGGAACATAGCAGAAATTAGTTTGGCCACACGTAGCTCCACTCACGGTTGACACAGTTACGAAATCGAGAAATAATATTTTCAGGTTAGGTATAGGTACTCCGCGACCCAAATCCTATCCGACTACGACGTCGATTCCTATTTCCAGATTGCCGATATTAATTCTATCGATAAAACCCTCACACTGAGAGAAATTCATATAGTTAACGGATTTTATGATTGACAGGATTATAAAAATATTCAATCAAATCCAAATAATGGTTGAGAATACTATATTATAGTTTCGTTTACTGATAAAAAAATGTTCGAGGCGATTTATAACTCACTCAGTAACGATAACTATAAATTTCTCTCAGTGCAGCATTTAGTTTTATATTGTTTCGAAAAGATAAAAATATCAGAAAATCGTGAATTAAAAGTTTGAAAGGGTCGCTTTTTCGCGCCATGCTGTGACGTCACTGTTCGGTACAACGAGCCCGCCATCTAGCGGCACTTGTGGGAACTCACTCCTCACTCGAAGCCTAGTATATAATCCTAGTTCTCGCTTTCTATAAGAGGAGATACGATAGGTTAATTGGGAAATCTGTGAAAATAATGAGGGAAAGCCGGGAAGTCAGGGAAGAGTCAAGAAATCCGAAAAATGGTCAGGGAAGGAATTGAAAAGAGAGGGAATCCGAAGAAATGGTCAGGATAAAAGATCCTCGCCATTTTTTTTTCTTCCATGTGCGGGAATCTCGATCAATGCAAATAGTAGAAAAACTTGTAGAAATTATAAATGAAAAATTGATTCATAGCTTCATTGATTAGATACTTGAATAACCACAAATTCGTCTAAATTTCAGTCACCGGAAAATGATAATTTGGTCAGGAAAAATCAGGGATTTTTTTGTTTTACTCTTCACAGTGGCTACCATGTTCAATTTATGCGAGTATACATCGAGGCCAAAGCTTCTTGATAGACTGACTCGTCATTTTTCACCTCGGAGAATGTAATACAACAACATTACCAAAAACGGAGGAAGTCAAAAAAACGCTCACAAAAATCCGCAGAAGATGAAAAGAACCTATCGAAGAAAGAAGAACTTTAGTCTACAAGATTAATTTCACCTGTGAGAAGCCATGATATAATTTGATATAAATTGACCTAAGTGAGAAGATTCAAAATTCATTACAGCTATCAGATTTACTACTGTTCGAAAAAGCTGATGTTCGAAATACTGAGATGATTTTAAATGTTAGAAAAATAATCATTCACTTGAGATGAAAGATTTTATACACGTATAATTATGAAGAATTCAGAAATGTGATTATAATATCTGTTTCAGTTGTATTTCCGATAGTTCATTTCCTTTTCTTCTTACCATTCGTAATTTGAGTATCGATATTTTATGAAGAAAAATTTCCTCGATCTGACGCTTTATTTTCACCGAGGACAAAAATAAAACCGAGTTTCTACAACTTTGACAATGTATTAACGATTAGACTACCTTACGCCGAAGCGTGCTACGTGGGGTTAAAATCGATCGACCCACCAGCAACTCGGGGTGAGCATTGTAGCTGGACTTGTAACCCCACGACCGCGTTCTCTCCCCCCCCAGGTAGGCCAGTGGTCAAACCGGACCCTGGAAATGCTCCGTACGTTTCTTTCTTTTTTTTTTACATTCTCCTTTCTTCCTAACCCCAAATCTATTATTCTAGCTAAGCTGTAAAGGGGTGGGATTATACTCTCTATGCAATGAAACTGCAGAGAGTTAGAAACTGGATGAAAATTCCGGTGAAAATTAATCTCAGCAATGGAGCTTCGACTTTTGACTCATATTATAATTTCTACGTAATCATTATTATTATTATTATTATTAATATTTCACGGTGGTCAGAGGTCAGGGGAGTTTAGATCCTTGTTTAGCAAAAATGGACCACCGAGTAGATAAGTCATATTATTTTTACAAATATATATTTATTAGTATAGATTACAGCAATAATACATGAATGCTTATGATAATTCCTTATCGAAAGTCTGGAATTCTTTTAAAATTAGTCGCAGTTGACAGAAAAATCAATCGTGTCGTACTTATATTGTGTGAAAAAATATTTTCCATTACTCTAATTGAATAGATTTTGGAACAGTTTCTGTTTTTTTTTTTCCATTTTTATCATCGAAGCAGAGCTTTGATAATTAATCCAAATCAGTCAGGGAATTTCTGGACCAGGTTTTCAGTGTCAAACTATGAAATAAGACGGTAGCTCGATCAATATTCGAATTTAATAATTGTATTTGAATTATTTTTACGTAATCTCTCAGAGTGTGAATCGATTTTAAACTATAGATTGTATGTACAGCCGTTTTTCAGGAGTTAATGAACCCCTTCGATAAATGTATTTGGCTCGTGTACACGAGCGTCAAGATTGATTGAATGTAATAGCTGCTTGAATTCCGCAATTTCGTCTCACTTCGGCGTATTAATCTTCATACCCGTTACGTAATCGCTAATTAGCAATTTCAATCGGGCGTGTATGAATTAATTAAAATCTGCATTAAAGAGAAAATAAAAAAATAAAAAATCTGAAAATACACTAGTACATAGTATAGAAGTAACTGTTAGTAGTCGTTAGTCGTGAGTCGTCGACGGCAAACTTCTCGCAGATTAATTAACTACTCTTTGAGGAATTAATTTGAATAATAAAGATTGAAAGAGAGGGTAGAACGGAAAACAGCTGAGGGTCAGATTGGGGTTCATTATTTTATTATTACTATCATGTGTGTGTGTGTGTGTTTTTTTCCAGAATAAAAAAAAATACTAAATCAACTATAACTGAAACGAACCACACGGTATCTACAGGGCACGTGTAAGTTTCTTTTTGCTCTTTGTTTTTCTTGTTTTTCTCTTTTCAGACACTCGCGAATTCGAGTATAGAGGTCAAAGCTTTCCGCACGTGTAGCCCGCGAACCGCAGAATTAACGACTTGAATTCTGTTATAATATTTCAATGTTTGAATAATCTAAATCAACACAGCTACGCCCGCCTCGGCTGCCTCGATTTCTTGTTACACGAGTACCAAGTCTACGTCGTTGTCTGATCAAACGATATCAGAGTAGACCAAGGTCGACCTCGGGATGATAACCGAAAGATATTTCTATCGTTTGTCAAATTGAGAATCACTCTTGTCTATTACTAGAGAGAAAAAATTTCTGAAAAATTTGCTAACCCTCGTAAAAAAAAAGGAGAATGAAGGAATCGGAAATGTTCGTTTTTACACAATTATTGTTATGATTTATAGCAATATTTTGAATACATAAAAAATATCTTATTATAGCCGCTTTTAGTATATTCAAATATTCATATAAATTCAATATATTATTCAAATATTTATTCTATATATACGATGTATTGATTGTATATCTCACAATACCTCCATTCATAGATATATAACTCGCACATATTTTGATACATATTTTTCCGTCCGGGTTATTACACCACCCAATATATATGAAATTATGTGCGAGTTATATAGTTATGAATGGATATATTGGGAGATATACAATTAATACATAGGACATATATTATCAATATTTGAATAATATATTGAATTTATATGAATATTTGATATACTATAAAAGCGGGCATAATGAGATATTTTTTATGTATAATTAATATATCTTATACATAATTTGTACATTTCCTCATATATAAGTCATACATATTTTTGATATATGTATATTTCCATGTGGGTAGGTCGAGGAGTTCGATAATCCAAGATTTTACTGCACTGTCCTAAATAAAGTGTTAAAACAGGTCTACCAAAACTTTTGTGTCCGTTTAATTTTTTAATCGTATTATTGAATCGAAAAAAAAAGTTGACGTGAATTGACATGAATTTTTGTTATATCCACATAAAAACGGTTTTCAAACAATTTTTTTCACAAAGATTTTTGCATTTTCCGTTAGTTTATGAAAAAATAAAAAAATGAAAATGGCAGAAAATTATGAAACATGCTCACGTTGTATTTAAATGAAATCAGATATAAGATAATCGTCAGAATTTACAATTCTACCGCCATGTTCGAATAACCAAACGTTTCGCATTCTAATAGGCAAATCTAGAACTTGGAGATAGTAGGCTCGAAGTGAAAAGTGGGTTTCCACAAATGACGCTAGGTGGCGGGATCGCATTAACGAATAGTGACGTCATGGCATGGCGCGAAAAAGAGACAATTTTTAACGTTATAAAAACTTTGGATTGACAATATATTGTATTCAAGCGATTTATTGAAGTTTGACATTTATTTCATAGTTATTCGTTATCTAAATTAGTGTTTGTATTTCCGAGAGGGAAATAATTCAAGATTTGACTGACACATTATTTATTTTTTCAGTAAAATAATTCCATTTTCTTTATTTTATTTTTTTTTATTTCTTATCAGATTTGTTCTCATTATTTCATTAATTTTTTCAGGTAATTGATATTATGTCAGTTATTTCTCAATATTTTATTAATCTTTTCAGTTATTTCTTTGGTTATTTCTCAATATTTCACGAGTTATTGACACGTTATTTCAACAACTTATTTTCCCCCCGGTTTGACTGATATACCAAAACATATAATCCACGTGATAATAGCGAGACCTGGACAATACTTTTTTCCTCTCAATAAAAAAGTCTGCGGACTCTTGATCATAACCCAGAAAAATGATATCCCATTCCTCGGTGTATTTAAAAATTTTATTTTTTCTTCCAACGAGTTTATCCCACAGGACGAGTTTCTTTGTGCGGAAGCGCGGTACGTTTTACGTCGAGGACTGGTAAATTGAGGTGAAATCTGAAGTCTGAAATCTTCATAGGACTCGAGAATGGTCATCTCGCGGAATATCAAAGTCGCCTTTGTTGCCTCAACCCTGCGGTACCTGGGATCATCTCGCCTGTCTCCTATAAGAATTTTTCTGCGAACGATCCTTTTTTTCCAGTCTCATATGTGCAGGGACTGATCTGCACATCTTATGGCCGAAATTGTTCACGCCGTGTTTAGATGAAACGATACCGCAGACTCGAAGTTTAATAGATATATTGATAGGAGCTGCTGTAAAGGGTAGGAGAGAGGGGGTAACCTGCGGTATAAAGACTTTATTCCGCAACTTTGACATGCGCACTTCGAACTGCGCATCAAAGTTGCGGAATAAAGACTTTATACCGCAACTTTGAACTTAGCGGTATAAAGTGCCACTTGCCGGAACGAAAACAGGCGTCAAAATGTGACTTTTTAATGCCTGTGCCGTAAAAATATTTGTATTAATGTCAAGGCTCAGGACCAGCACCGGTACGGTCAATCTTTAGAGCCAATACATACAGTCAGGAGTTGTACAGGATTCGATTTATAACGCGTTATTTGTGCAAGTATTTATATAGCAACAAGCTTATAAATAAATTACGCAAGCCTACCCGACCATTGGTGGCCTATTAAAGCGATAATAATTAAATCAGCGGTGCTCAGCTACAGTCTTGTAACTCATAGTTGATAAGCTTTGGGATAAGGTTAAGACATATTTCATTTCGCATTCGGTGCTTGTAATTATTTGATATTTTTGGAACGTGGTTCGTGCTCGAGTCATCAATAACTCTCGACTCTTTAGAGACCCGATTAACAATGCCTCCTATGTCGCCACGGTACTTGTTAAGTAGTAATGCCCATAGTCTACGTAACTCGAGTGACGTAAACCCCAAGGTTTTTAAAACCTTGGGACTGTATATACTGCGGGTACTCGTGTGAGTATCGCGTCGGTGTCTATAAGGCGGCCACGACAACGTGACTATGAAGAATTATTAACTTCTCTTAAAATCCATACCACATTTTTACAGAATAAGTATGAGTACAAAGTTTTTCTTTTTTTTTTAGTGGCCACTATAAATAGTGAAAAGAAAATCCCTGGCCACTGGCCACCATGTAAAATTAACATCCTTATCATCGACTTCGTTTATCGCTAGTTACAACAATAAAAGATAAGAATCACTTGCGGTGAAATGAATTGAGAATTTAGAATGTCAACAGATAAAAGTCATTTTTCATACTTAAAAATGACTCATTCACACGATTTTGGGAATACATCATTTTTGGTTATGATGACCGAGATAAAATCCACTGGGGCACCCCGCGATCTTATTTTTTCTGGTCTCAAATTTATAATTGTACGGGATGATCGTCATTCTCTGAGATAAAATATCGTTTGCAGTTTTCATATGTTAAGTCGAAACTAAGTTTATCAGGAAGCTATCTGTTCATTTTGAAAAATGTCTCTTCACTGAACAGTTTGAGACCCCAAAATCCAAAGTCGTGGTCCTCTGATAGATTTCGAATTCTTCCATCATAGACAGAGAAAAAAAAATGCTTACAAAAATCGTGTGAAAAGCGTCCTAAATTACTTTTGGCAATTCCAACTTAGGCAAAAAAAAAGAAAAAGAAAAAAAATTCTAAGGTGTATGACGTCACGGTTTTTGGTAGAATTTCCTCAAAGTCGTGAGACATGACGTCAGAGTCTTTTAAATTCTATACGCGCAGGGGGAAATATTTGTTAATACACATATCATAGAGTCTGCAAATATTGCAGTGATTCATTTTTCGAATTATGGAATGAGAGGGAGGAAAAAAAAACACTTCTTCTCCGTATCGTGTGACGTTGGCGCGTATCGATTGCGCTGTTAATAATCGGATTAAGAAAATATATCGTGCAGCGTTGTATCAAATAGCGAAATTTAATTACCCACGGTAAAAAAAATAAAATTTACTGGATAAAATTTCAATTATGGGTATCGCATAATGTATCGTGGGATTTTCGTGACGTTGATACGAAGCGATATATCTAATGTAACACTTGGTTAATATTCGCGCGATAATTTAGCGCCAAGAGAGAAAAGGAAAGAATCAATTTTTACCATTTCTGAATTGAAAAAAAAACCATCGATATGTTTGTTTTCAGTTCCTTGATTTTTTACCCTTTTCAAGATCGCAGAAACTGCCTTAAACATTGAAAACCTGATGTCGATGGACTCGATAATAAAACATCGCCATCCAATACAACGCAGTCAGAGCCTTTACTCTTCTTTCCGTAATCGAGAATCGATATCGATATTGAATAGAATGGTAATAAGCGTGCTGTTCAACCCCCCGAAGCAATTGAGCCTAGTTGCGTGGGCGAACATGGTACAAGCAAGGAATAACAACTGGTTAGTGGTCAGCCAATTTGTCATTCGCTCGCGTGAGCCTCTGCGTATTTAGATTTGATTTATTAAAACTAGCTACAATGTTGAAGGCGACAGGATTTTATGCTTTATTCATTTTTACGATCTCCAAAAACACGAGTGTCGAGAGAATCGTTGGCTTCGGTAGCTACAGTTTCTAAAATTCCTTGAATTCAGTTTCTATTCATTTTCCAAAGCGAGCGGAGCGGACCACTAAAAAAAATTGAGTACACCGTACCGTTCGAGACGTCACATGACTTCTCCAAACTTTTTTGGACTTCTTGGGACTTTATTAGCCTTCATGGGACTCCTCCGAACTTCTCAAGACTTCCTGAATCTTGACGGCACTTCACGGAACTTCTGTGACTTTGCTACCACTTCATTATACCGTTTAAGTTGCCATTTATTGTCAATTTGAAGTCTCTCTTTGCCGTCACGCTGTGACGTCACTGTTCGGTTCAGGTAGCCCGCCATCTATTGGAAACCCACTCAGCGACTATATTTCTGCCCAAGTGATTTGAGCGTTTCGCCAACTTTGATCTGCTCTTTTTTCTGAAAATTGATCATGATCTTGATACTGGTTTGAAATTGTATTCTAGGAAAGTGGTCGAAGCGATGAGATAAGATTATAGTCGTAGGTTGATAATGAAGCACTCGAATTTTTGTTTAAAAAAAATGTAAGAAAACCACGTTATCGTAGCTCTCGAGGAGAGTGGAGACGAAAGTTTTCGTTGGTTACAATAAACGATGAAGCAATATTAGAAAGTGGATGTATCTAGGGAGTGTATAATACCAACGACCACTTCAACACCACGATATACTGGATATGCAGCAACGGTCCCACTTCTATACTCAACAAGTACTTCCACTACTCGAGTTAAAAATGAAGAAAGAATAGAATTTGAAAAAAAAAAATAAAAATAAGAAAAAAGTATCTTGATTCTTTTGCTGCGTTTACCGGTGCACCAGTCTTGGAACACTGTATGTAACCACCTAGTAGTATACTATGTACAAAAGGTATCCTCCTCCTCTCCGAGGAATGTGCGGTCGGTCATGCTTCCAACTCACGTATTTGAACTCTTGCAACTTTTGCATGTGACTTTGCAAGCAAATTTCTTGAATTAAACTTTTTCGTGTTCTATTTCTCCACCCATAAGATACCAGAGATATCAAACCAAACGTACGTGGCCGCAAGAGATAGAAGAAAAAAAACAAAAAAACACAGGATTCTATCCATTATTTTTTTCCACTGCAATTTTGAGTTTTTTATTTATTTCCTATCATTTTAAGACCGCGTTAAAAATTTATTCAGATTCATTTTTTTGTTTTTAGGTAATTTTCTCTCATTGTCAGTCTCAGAAGAGTAGAATTCGGTCCATTACAATGTTTTCCTTTTCGACTCTAAAATAAAAAAGAACCTTACAAGAATTCTACGAATGAAGCTACATTCTTCCCACTCTTTTTTCTCCAACTACTTTCATTGTCCTAGATTCAATCTAAATATAGTGATAAACGTGTAAATTAGACAAAAAAAAAAAAAAAAAATACTAATATAATAAACGAAAAAAGAAGACTTTTATATCATATATAAGACCCAATGATACGATGACTCGTTGAAAAGTGTGTGCGAGATAAAAAGCAGTGCAGTTGGTTCCATTTTTTTACATTCACGAAGAGGGTAGTAAAAAAAAAAAAAAACACAGAGAGTGGAATGAACCCGGTAGCCGTTGAAATTTTATATTTTATATCCGTAGCACAGGAGAGACAACGACAAAATCTAATTTTTCTTTTATTTGATTTTATTTCAATTTTTTTTTTATTTTTATTTTTTTTATTCGTTTTTTTTATTATTATTATTTTTTTTATGTCACGTTTTTACCTGGCGCTACAAAGCGAGCAACGACGAAGGGTCGAACTAGGGGGGAGGGGGGGAGCAGCAGCAACACAGCGAACGAAGAGCTATCCGCATCAGCATCTTTGTCAAGGAGACAAAGAGCTGTTCGCTCTCAAAAGGGAACCTCGAATCATTTTTATAACGTGCTTTATAACACGGACAACGTAGGTACTGTCAATGCCTGTGTAGGTAGATTATCACATAGCTAAAATGATAAAAAAAAAGATTCACTTCAATTTTGTACGTTGTATTCGTCTCGGCGTACTCCGCATCAAACATGTACTTACTAGACTCTGAAAAATGTTTGCTGTGAACTTCGAACAATGTGTTGGAAGTTTTTTTCTCATATTAGTATATAGTTGATCCACAAATACGATGAATTTAATACACAATTAGGTATTTTCGCGATTATTGTATGGTAATATTCACCCTAGTCACTTACTTGGGGTCCATATGACCACAAAGAGTTGTATCACCGTAGAACGTGTATTTCATGAATCAAGAAAACCCTCACTTACGATCCTAAAAATAATTATACTTTTTGAAAGGTCATGAACTGTACATAATATATTTTTTTTCTTAAAGTTTGGCATCTTAAAAATACCCAGCTGAATTTTTAGCCAAAAATACGAGGGGTGAACCACTCCGAAAAATGGCGTACACCGGACTTCAAGACTTCAAAGACTTCACGGGACTTCAGGGACTTCATGGGACTTCAGGGACTTCACGGGACTTCAAGGACTTCAAGGACTTCATGGGACTTCACGGGACTTCAAGGGACTTCACGGGACTTCACGGGACTTCATGGGACTTCACGGGACTTCAGGGACTTCAGGGACTTCAGGGACTTCAAGGGACTTCAAGAGACTTCAAGGGACTTCATGGGACTTCATGGGACTTCACGGGACTTCATGGGACTTCAGGGACTTCACGGGACTTCACGGGACTTCACGGGACTTCAGGGACTTCAAGGACTTCATGGGACTTCACGGGACTTCAAGGGACTTCACGGGACTTCACGGGACTTCACGGGACTTCATGGGACTTCAGGGACTTCACGGGAGTTCAGGGACTTTACGGACCACGGGACTTCAAGGGACTTCAAGGACTTCAAGGGACTTCACGAGACTTCACGGGACTTCATGGGACTTCACGGGACTTCATGGGACTTCATGGGACTTCAGGGACTTCAGGGACTTCAAGGACTTCACGGGACTTCAAGGGAGTTCACGAGACTTCACGGGACTTCACGGGACTTCATGGGACTTCACGGGACTTCATGGGACTTCATGGGACTTCATGGGACTTCAGGGACTTCACGGGACTTCAGGGACTTCAAGGACTTCACGGGACTTCACGAGAGTTCACGGGACTTCACGGGACTTCAAGGGACTTCACGGGACTTCATGGGACTTCACGGGACTTCATGGGACTTCATGGGACTTCAAGGACTTCACGGGACTTCAAGGACTTCACGGGACTTCTGGGACTTCACACACTGTTGTACACCGGACTTCAAGAGTGGTTCACCCCTCGCAAAAATATAAAAAATTGCGGAAGTTATTATTTTTTCAGTAAAACTAGTCCCCTTTTTTTAGTTCTTCGCTTATTGCAAATTTTTTACGAGACTCGAATTTAATTTTATATCAAATATCCAATTCGGGCCCTTTCTAGAGATCCTGTCAAATAGCTTACGAGTAAGTGACTAGGGTTGAAACTATGTTTTACAAAATTTGTAATTTTACAGGATTTACGTGTTGTTATAAATGTGTAATAAATTCACAATCATTTTTTACAGTGTTGACTTATAACAAAGAAGTAAGAAATACTCTCAAATTTTCAATATTAAAATTAAAAAAATTATCATAAAGACAGGTCGAAGTCGAAGTCGAACTCATATGGGTGGAGTTTCGGCTGCGGAATGATTCGCTTAAGGGTGTTGGTAGAGGGCGAGGTTGTGCAGAGCGGATCTATCGAGGCTGCGAACCGCCGGGATCTGGGTCAAATCTGGGTCAGATATGGGTCACCAGGTCGCTCTTTCATTGATCGAACTAACACACGTATACCTGTACCGTCGAATATTTCCCTTCCTCTTTTTTTTCTATCTGAAACCATAAGTTACGAAACACGCGAACTCGCTAGGATCTCGTAGATCCGTTTCGTGCTAGATGGATCCCTCTTTCGTATCTCCTCTTCGAAAAGAGAACCTCTATCCATACGAACGATCCTTATATTCGCTGTTTTCACTCCTCTCTCATCTTCCATGGCGCCAAGATTCTATTTTATATTCTATTCTATATTCGGTTATAGCGAAATAATATGAGAGAGGTTATGTTTTCCTTCCCCTCCCCCACCACTTTTTTACAACAACATTTAAAGTATTTAAAGTATATATAGAGAGTTAAAGTATATATACATCAAAGTTAGGATGTCTAATTGTTTAAAATTAATCGTCAGACACACTGTGCAAATTGTTTCAAACACTAATCTAGGCGACACATAACAAGCAAAAGAATATCAAACATCGTTGTGTCGTTGAAACACGATATGGTGCCAAGTAAAAGTTTGAATTTATCTCTTTTTCGCGCCATTCTGTGACGTCACTGTTCGGTACAACAAGCCCGCCATCTAGCGTCATTTGTGGGAACTCACTCCTAACTTCAACCTGGAGACACCTGGTTTTGACATTCTCTATCTCAGTGGATAAAATTGATTGAACAAGCGCGGAAGTTATGAATTTTCAAGCTTGATCCGTTACTCATTTCCAAAAAGCTTGACAATGCTTTGGGCCCGAATGCTTTATAATCTTTTTGCACTGAGATGAAGTCAGTCAGGTAGTAGGTAGTTAATTCTGAATTCTGACGTCACGGACAATCTAGGAACGTTTGTGCCCAGTTTTAAATGATTTTTTTTTAGAAAATTGAGGAGTAAAGATACTGTTTCAGTTTCTTCACCTTCTTCGAGTACAACCGAAGATTTGGTGCAACCTGTGAGAAATTAGAAGGACGTCGAGTGGTTTTGTGATTTATGCCAAACATAGCGCAGCTCATGCGCGACTGACGGGCGATCACGATACTAATATTTACTTTATCAGGTCCAATAAATTGTCTGAGTGATGGTCGTTGCAGCGAGGGTCAGGTACAGGAATCTCTATGGTTTCAAACGGTGTTTGTTATTTTTAGAAATACTTCCACGTTACGGACGCTTCACCCGTGGGACGATCTATGAGCAATCGTCTCAGGAATTGTCTAAACCCCATGAATCAAGGGGAAATGAGGACCTCGAGCCCTTCAAAAAATTTGAAGTAACAAAAAATGCTGAAGTTATTGTTTTTCTTATTCAGACTAGACAGTCAACCTCGACCAGGGTGTCATTTTCCGGTTTTCCAGTTGAAAAATTTAATTTTAACACAATTTTTTAAATGTTTTCGTTGCAGGGTAAAATTGGTGATTTTTCCTATACTTTTTTTATCAATCAATTTTTTTTCTCAAAATTGTGGCTGATATATGACGTAATAAGCTTTCCCTAAAAGCTGCCGGTGCGGCTCGATCCGAGCTGTATAGACCAGCTGGAAATGAGGCCTATAAATATAACGTGGAAACCAGCAAAGTACAGGGAAACCACCTGGACAATCTCTTCGAGACATAAATATAACACGGGTGTCGGTGTGACCCCGTGAGATGCGGAGCGAAGTAATAATTCGAGATTCAACCATTTAAAATATAAATAAAAGAGTCGAGTGAAACGAATCGAGTGGGTATACATGAGAAAGTTTTACGATTACCCAGTAAACGCGATTTCAGTCTTTTTGATCTCGGGATATAAAATCTTACTCTTCTTCTTTCTTATTCCAAAAATAACTCGTAATATAAAAATCTCCGGTAATTATCACAGTGCACTGTTTGCTTTTTCTATACATCCAATCTTATAGATACGCATGTATTAAATCGGTAAATTTATTTTGGCTGACTTATTCCGGTTCGGGAGTGTAGACCCGCCCCTCGATCTCCTCGAACGTTTCTATTTGAGTATCTTGGCACTATAAGCCACAATAATTTCGTAGAATTTCTTTTAACGAATTTACATTTATTTACTGAATTCCTTTTTCTTCACGCAGATCAAGTCAAATCCTGAGGACCGAAGATATTGGACGAAAATAACGGAACATAATCTTCTTATCATTATTATCAATTTCGTTGTTCGCAGAATACACAGACTTAGAATCTATGACCTTACAGAGTGGGCAACGCGATTGGATTATAATTAGGAAACGAAATATATATTCCCCCCCCCCCCCCCCCCAGGGATATTAAAGCGGTTAGATTCTTGATCTCAAAACACAGGATAATCACAATTAAAGCCTTAAAGGCAGATAATTTCAATCGACATTCAGTATTTTGAAGATAAAATATTTTTGAATGGAATTTGCAGACGGTTATCAGTGCAGCTTAAAGCAATGGTTTTCTGTATATATGTATAAATATGTAGTAAAAATAAATGGAAAACCTGGATAATCTTGATCCTATTTCTTCGTTTATGTTTATTTATTACAGAGGGATGGAAACTAGGTCCTTGGCGTCCATATAATTGATTCAAGTGTATCAGAGGATATTATTTGATTGAATGACACCTAAGTATAGTCTATCATAGTAGTCACACCGAGTCAATTTGACCCGAGCCAACTTTAGGCGATTATTGCAGCAAGTCGACGCGTTATATTCTTGTATAAAAAGTCAGAGACATAATTTGAGCATTGAGAAATATGGTTTCATCGATGAAACTGTAAGTTTTTGGTTTTTAATTACTAAAGAAAATTCCTGAAAAAAAGTGTTGAAAAATACAGGTTTTTTTTTTTAATTCAAAGAAGCAATTTTTTTCAAATCTCAATTCTATTTCGCAAAAATTAGGAACGATGCTCTTGAGTTACAGTACTTTCATTAATTGAGTCATCATCATCAAGATTGAACTTGATGATTCAGGGTTTGAAAGGATAAAAGAATAAAGCGTGTTTATTTGTACATTTTTCCAATTTTTGTCTTTTTACTGAAAAATTAATCCGGGTCAAATTATCCCAATGTGATTATTGCGGGTTAAATTAGTCAAGAGACAAAATTATACAATAATAATGATAATAATAATAATAATTTCCAAGTTTAACAAAGAACCGTAAATAAATTCGGGGTCGAATATCAGGCTTGATAACCAACACCGCAATACTTTTTAGCCGTAAATATATGATTCCGTCATTTAGTTTGATCACCAGCGCCGACACGTGCGTGAGAAACCTTGAGATAACGATGCCCAACGTCCCTTTCAATGTTTCGCAAAAATTCTATCGCTTATCTACGAAACCTTTTATAATATGTAGATATTATTGCGATTCATTGGAACCCTGCTTTCGATATACAACCTCGGAGCTCATTGTCAGTTTCGATTCAAAATATAACATAATATAATATGCTATAATTTTCTTTACTTTCTTCTTTCTTGCGTCCCCTTCACTCGCTGTACGTCCACGCAAGGCTCCATTCTATAAATCGCAATCATTCATCCAAAATTGAGAAGCCCGTGAGGTTATCACAGATTTCTTCCTAAGCTGCTGACAAGATCGTAATTGAATAAAAACAAACAAAATATAATAAGAATCAGCGTTCTAGGATTTTTAATAAAAAGAAAAATCCGTTGTCTTATTTCATTCCTGCAGCCTACAATTAACATAAAGGAAAGGGAAGCAAAGGAAAGTGAAGCAAAGAAAAGGAAAGGCGTATCACGGCGCTGACACTCTGTTCTCTGTCGTTACGCTCGCTCGGTTGTTCGAGGTCGTGTTTTTTTTTTCTGTTTTCTGTCGCGATACGTAGGTACCAGAGTGTACTAGTCGTTCAGATTATGCTCGATGCCCGTGTGAACGCTCCCTTAAGAGTTTCGATCGAGTGAGTTTTCCCATTGCATCTAAACCGGAGAGACGGTCGTTGGGCCAAGTCAGTCGCGGGCACGAACACGAAGTTTGAACTCGTGCGGTGCGATGTGCGGAGGCAGCTAGGCAGCTAGGCACAGGCGGAGAAACACGAGCTGCTAGGTGGCGGCTAGTCGTAGCTCGTAGGCTCGCAGGCTCGTAGCGCACAGGCCACCCGTAGCATAGCTGCTTAGCGCTAGTCGAGGGGAGAATAGGTCGTTGACCCGCACACGTGGAGCGGAGCAAAGTAGGCCAAGCCGTGACATCACAGAGAATCAAGATGGCCGCCCGAGTTCCCACAATGCCTCGCGCCTCGCGCCTCGCGCCACACCGTCGCACAACGAACCGCACTCGCCCTCCTATCCGCAGTTCGAGTCTAGCTGATGAGCTCTCGCTCGTCGAATTCCTCGATCTTTATGATAGAGAGACCCAGACGTTCTTTAACAAAGGGAAATTCATTCCGGCCTGACACGGCTCGAGCTTTATTAACAATCTCGTATCTGAATAAACTGAAATTATCGATAGATTCTTAGAGGCTAGAGAGAAAACTCGTTAGATTTACTGCATACTACTCGTGATATTATTTATCCGGAAACGGAAGAGCTCGTTCGCAGCTGCTTAGTTTTGTAATATTTAAATGCCTCTCCATGGTCCATTCCGGGGGTTCACGATCCGGAGTCGTATAAACCTCTGGGGAGAGTTACCCTTTGTCCCTGTATAATGGATATAGTATAAAACCTGCAAAGCGGAAAGAAATTTCAAGACGTTCAAAAGACAACAAAAAAAAAACCTTTCAGTCTCATAAATTTATGATTTCATTCAATCTGAATGTCTGTTACACACACACACCAAAAAAAAAAAGAAGCCATGATATTTTTTCAGAACGGGTTTCAACGCAATATTTGATACGGATGCAGAAAATAAAAGAACCTCGACGCCCAGAGTGTATCATCGTTCGTAATACTCGCGGTTTATTCATTCCCGGTTGCATAATGGACAGTTTTTAGCCGACTATACGTCAAATAGATAAAGTAGCTAAGAGTTATTATTTTTCTTCTATACCTCATCGAAATCTTCGACACTGGGTTTTTAGTGATAAATATCGCATTGTATTATTTCATAATGAAAAACTGCGGTCACTAAATCGGGATACAAAGAAACCGTTCACAGAATTCAGTTACATACTTTTTTTTTATACTCACTATACGAACATTGAGCCACCACACACGTGGCTTGCTACTCCTCCTACTCCCCCC
>JAFFZH010014990.1:0-22851 GCA_018420115.1 Euura saliciscinereae | reverse complement strand
AAATCAGCCGAAATCCATCGATACGATGGGGCTGTTAAAATCAGCCGAAATCCATCGATAGGCGATGAACAATACATTGGTAACGTATGTCGCGTGTCTAATGACATAAGGATGTAAGCGCCGTTATACGACGGTTTGCTGTTTATAATGGCATAAAGTCGTATAATTTTTGTTTTCACACTAACCCCTCTGAAAACATTCGAAGCGTATAGATCAATTGAAATTACGAGATCGAAAAATGTAAGTGCAGAAGGTCGTAAGTTGGGCCGATACGACCTTCTGCTTTTAACTGCGATTTCTTTTCTCGAATTTTTCGAAACGACGTCGATTCCGATTTTTCTTTGCGTTTCACGAGTTTTTACAGCTATTTGGAAAAATCATGAAGAATTGAAAAAATCAAAATGGCGCTTACGACCTTCTGCGGTTACGATGTTTTTTATTTTTCCTAAAAAATTGTAATGAAAGAACGACGTATCCGCCCAACTTATGATCTTTTGCACTTACATTTTTCGATCTCGTAATTTCAATTGATCTATACGTTTTGGCCGTTTTCAGAGCGAATGGCGTGAAAAAAAAAACTATACGACCTTTTGCCACCAAAATCGCGTTTTTGGCGCTTACGACCTTATGCCATTAGACACCCGATGTAACAAAGTTTGCACAAGTTTTCCTAAATATCTTTCAGCACACGAGATTATGGTAATATTTGCTCAGATGATGTTACGATTAATTCGCACATCACGTCATTCGAATTAACGGTTCATAAGAATTATTTAATCGCCTTGGAAAACGTTGAGACGTGGTTAGAAAAAGTGAAGTAAGTTTTCGACCATATTTGCTACGGAGCTTTCGTTTCATTGACGAGGTTCTGTCAGGATATCAGGCGGGAGCCCCATGATGACTATAAATTTCATCGAAATGTATTATATGAAATTGTAAAATCGATTGCAAAGTGACCGTGACGTCAGAAGGGATCAGACTAACTTAGGAACTTGGAAATTACGAAGAGTGAGAAATTTGAGGATAGATCGAATCGAACCGATAATCTTCTGAACCGAACGGTCTCTTCGAAAGATGCTCGAAAGTGGCAAAAATGTTGAAACCAATACAGAAACCGACGGATTCCATACATCCACTTGTAATAGTATATTGTGCACCAAGGGAGCAAAGGACATTTTCGCTCCCGAGCGTGTAGTTTGCTGCACGAGGGAGAGGAGAAGCTTCACTATAATCGCGAGCCGAACACGAGGGTAGCAAACTACACCGAGGGAGTGAAAAGTCCTGCGACCGCGGTGCAGACTGCATTTTTTTCCACCATGAACGGAAAGGTCGATTTTGCGGGCAAAACGGTGATCATTTGACGTTATGTGGCTGAAGTGTAGCGCGGCCGGTACGCGAACTAAAAGCAGGGAGGAAAGAGTTTCAGGGAAGAAAGACCGGGGAAGAGAGACTTACCGGGCGAGAAGACTTCCCGCTCGGTAAAACCACTGTTTGCTCCCCGAAAACAGGTAGCAAAATCGGCCTTTCCGTTCATGTACGGAAAAAAAAAAAAAATTTCAGTATGAAGCGATGCTTCAGCTACAATGAAACTCACAGAACCTATGAATCATATCATCCTACATATTGTGTGAAATATTTATTGGAAAAAGAAGTTTCATTTTTAAGAAAATGAGTTTTTCCGATTTTCAAGATAATGTGCGTCATTTGGTTGATTTTCTGGATTCTTGAAATCTCTCTTCGGATTTTGAGGGAATCCCGTGCGGAAAAATCTTAGGGCTGCCCTAACATTAACAAGGCCTTGATAAGGGTCAAACATGGCATCCTCTAGTGGCGACACCCTACCATAGACACTTGGCCTTGATTTGGGCGCAATATGGTTTCCTTGAGTATGGTTACCTAGCACATCGCCAGAATGGCCTTGCTTTGGCCACGATGTGGCTTCCTCAAGTAGGGTTAGCTCGTACATCCTCAGAAAGGCCTTGGTTAGGATTACCAAGGGTGTCCCTAATTGTGGGTCGCTAGTAAAGTACCACCAGGGCCTTGATTGGGTTTACCAAACGCATCCCTAATTAAAGGGTGCTGAAAAAGCACCACCAAGGCCTTGATTGGGTTTACCACGGGCGTCCCTAATTAAAGGTTGCTGAACAAACACTACCAAGGCCTTGTTCGGGATTACCAACGGCGTCCTTGATGAGAGATCGCTATTATTGTACCACCAAGGCCTTGATTGGGCTTACCAAGGGCGTCCCTAATTAAAGGTTGCTGAACAAGCGTATGCGGTTTATCTAGAAATTATAAACAAACTATATTACTGTAATCATTTTTTATAATTATATTCTCTGTCTTGGCCGTATTAACCATCGATTGTATATATTTCACGTCAAGTCAATCTTTGTCATAAGTTAGTTTGGCGTAGTAGGTAGGGCGTGCGACTAGTAATCCGAGCGAGCGAGCGAACATGGTTCGAACCCCGGCTAGGACAAAGGACACAGCGGTGTTTTTGAAGCGAAAAAAATGCGTTTTTATCCGGTAAGATTGATCACCAACTGTGAAAAAGTCGTTGGCACTCGCGAACAATCCCGAAAAATCAATAAAAAATCTTTTTTCACATTTTTTTTCTACACTAAATTCACAAGGCAACATCATCAGGCCCTTGCCAATAAGGCCTAACTAGGTAACCCCGAAGAGGCCTCTCTGTAACAATATGTTCTGGCCTTTGCTGGTCAGGCCCTGAAAAGTATGCCTCAGTCGGGCCCCACCTATGAAAGCGTTACACCCCCGATGTGGCCTCGTTCGGGCAGCCCGATCTGGGCCCGAATGATTGTTAGGGATGCCAGATTGGGCCCCGAATTCAGCCCCAATATTTTTCCGCACGGGATGCAAGTGAAAAAAAAATGCACAAAATGTGACAACGAACGATGACCGTCAAGAAATTTTTTTTAAATTCACATGATGTGAACGCCAATTAGGCATCCACCTCTGAACAAAATAATATTTGAATTTAGGTATTCGTAGTCCACGATGCACAACTGTATCAGTAAGGTACATGCGATGATAAAACTTTATTGAATATTCCGAAGTGATGACGAATTAACGATTCAAGTACTTGCGTCAATACAATATGAATCAGACTCGACAATCGGGGTAAACGAATCCCGTCATTGAAATGTGTTCTATACCATATCTAGATACGAAATGACTGAAGATTATCGAAGGCCCGTTGATGCCATAAGGTGACCTAATTTTGAGCGGAAAAATCATGTAATGTCTTTAACCATGGAAGTGGTGCACGGGGGAGGCATCGACTCTTCTCGTTTGGATATCATTCTGAACGTCTTTCGGTTTTTGAATCACTATTTTCGGATATTCAGTGACTAATTATCTGTATCGTAATATTCCTCACGGTATTTTGTACTTACAAGAGGGCATCGCCTACTACGGGAAACCGATTCTGTCCATTTTCAATACACAAGTAGGCCTTGACTAGAAGTGTAACGGGTGCAAGTAATAAGGTGCAAAACTCAGCCGTTTCCGAGAAATGAATATCGCAAATTTAGATGTTTGATTCTTTTTAATCGTGCTGCAGCTGGTTTCGACAGGTTCGAACATGGAGTAACACGTATACCAATACAATGTATCACTAGTTTGCAATGGACTAGAGAAAGACTAACTAATCACAGTAGATACGCTGGAAGGTAGTATTTTTTCAATTGGATACACACGAATTTATATGATATTGATTGTCTTATGTAATGTAAATGATAAAGAAAATATATTATGTGCGGAAGAACATAAAAAAAAAATTACTCCGAGCGAGGATCGATCCGGCGACTCCACGCTCGTGAGACGGACGCGCTGCTGGCTGAGCTACGCGCTCGCTGTCGACGAGCTGAATTGGAAAGTATAAAAAGGCCTCAAAATCTGCGATATTCATTTCTCGGAAACGGCTGAGTTTTGCACCTTATTACTTGCGCCCGTTACACTTCTAGGTAAGGCCTACTTGTGTATTAAAAATCGACCGAATCGGTTTCCCGTAGTAGGCGATGCCCCCTTGTTAAACATGGTTAGCGAACGACGTTTGAAAACTTTATTGGCGCAGGCTCGGAATAAGAACAGTATGCTTTGCAAATTTCATCCAAATCGGTTAAGCGGTTCGAACGGAATGGAATGACTCGGAAGGAAAAAGTAATCGTTTTTATAAGGGCCTCTGAATTTTATTCTTTTGTATTCGAAATCTGTTTTGGGAAATGCAAAATTTATAAAATACAGCGAATGAATATTTTCGAAATTGATTTTTATTGCTCACAATCTTATGCAGCTGTGAATTATAATTGTCACTGGTATATACATATTCAGTCATCAATTGGAAGACGTACTGGAAGAAAGTGGTAGTCTCTCGTACAGCAGATGATTTCCGTGCTTCCACAAAAAGTTCTTCAGATTAGCACAAGCGGTTCCGAATACTCCGCTTCGCGATAGCTGCTAAGAAGTGGCCTGCGAATTGATTCACCAAAATTCGGAGATTGATATATTCAGCATCTTCGTATCAGGTGATACTGTCGACAACACTCACCAATAGTCTCTTCCGCTGCTTCGGTTCAGCTGGACTGGCATGGGATTTATGATGATGAAGATGCACCTGAGGAACCTAAATCACGATTTATTGCCAATCACCAGAACACATTGAAAAAATAATTTAAGAAATCATCATATTTTAGGTGATGTATGAAATAGTATAAAAAGTCACAATAAGATCGTAGTTCAGTAGTACTGAACTGGTGGTGCAATTGAAATCAGGGATCGAATGTTGAGTATCAAATACGTTTGCCAACTGGAGGCTAAGGAAATAGATCAATTTATGAAAGCCTAATTTGAATTTGGTTTGTAGCAAACGATAGATCTCAGCATGATATATATTTCTAATGGTACGATTGTTTCCAACTTACTACGGGCAACCGCGATAGCAGCATTCACAATCCTATCGACTCGGTCCTTGATGCTCTTGAATTCCGGACCATATCCAGTCACATCACGTCCTCTCCGCCCGCTGGGACCTGGAAATCAAAAGATACCTCAATAATTTAGACAATTTTCAAGTGCTAATTGAGGCGCGATATTCTACATGGGCACAATCATCTTCAACTTACCGCTCTGTTCGTATCTTCGCGAATAGGCTACCAGTTTGTTTTCTACTGGGGTGACAGCATCTGAAATTGGAATACAGAGGTTATGATCAAGTCGTCTTCGACTCTCACTTAGTTCTAACAACAGCTGGATGAAAATCAAGCTAGGCTTGATGCATTTTTCGAATGAGTGTCACTTACTCCGGAATCTGGCAGAAACATCTGATCTGGTTTCTGAAAATAAAATAGGCATATCATGACAGAGTGGAAATTCACCAATTGACGCATGATATAATGGCATTAAGTGAAAATAATAATGAAATATGAAGAATCAAAATAGAAAACCTCGGTCAATTAAAGCAATTTCTCGACTTCACCCTGATATGTGAAGCGAACAGTAGATCACAAAAACATTTTAAACGCGTAAAAGTCGTCTTCAACTCACTCCCGTTACCCCGTAGGATATCAGTTACATCGATTTCGAGATTGTCTCCGGCATCCGACAAAATAACTGAAATAGAAATAGAGAGGTCCTGAATAACAAACGGAATGATTTTCCAGAATACAATTCGAGCGTTTTGGTAGACGTATAAATTGGTCATGTAAGTGTATCCACTTATCACTTACCAGCGTCTCCGCGGTTCAGGGAACACACTGAAAATAAAATAGGTACATCATGACACTATTGTACTTTGTCAATATTTGACGCATGTCTTAATAGCTATGACTTGAATATCTTCATTGGGTGACATTATTTTCAACTTACTGCCGGTCCTCCCTTTAACAGCTTGCGCAAGATCTGCCAGTCGGTTTTTGACATTGTCCACGTAATCTGAAATTTAAGTAAAGTGGACTGTGATTAAGTCGTCATTCCGCGGTGCTCGACTCGCCTGAGCTAAATTCGAACAACAAGTGAATGTCTGTCACTATCGAAAATCTCTGTAGGGGAGACCGGGGCAAAGTGGACACCCTAAGACTAATTCGGACATAAAACATAAAATATCGACTAAAGCTTCATCATGTCGTATATATTTTGTAGTTTGTACCTTTAGGTAAGCGATTATGACGGTCAAACCCGATATTATTGCGATGTGCTTGCGTCATAATCGATATAAACCTAACCTGCAAACTGATCACTTTACCCCGATGCTGGGGTAAAGTGATCAAGCTTATGGGGCCAAGTGGAAAAATTCGTATTATGACGGATTCCTTATTCGTATTAGGATGAAAATGACGTCAAAACATTGCAAAATCTGTACGTATTGCCCTGAGTCTGATAAAAGCACGTGACTGTGAAAATTGTGATACCTACTCGAATCGAAAATGTTCGAAACACGACACCGCTGTCGCGATTCAAATGTCACCCGAAGTGAGGTAAGGTTGACGCTCGGCGGCTAACAGCGCTCGTGGCGTACATGGCCACTTTTCCCCGTTCATATTACCCTGCAGGTAACCCGACAACAATTTAATTGAAAACTTGATGCAAACTATGTTTAACAAAAAAAGAATTGATAGTACCATTAAGTAGACATTTCAAGGAATCGAGAAAAAAATAAACCTAGTCAAAACATGCCATTGACGGCACGATAATCCGAAATCTGAGTTGACGGAAATTATCAATCTACACGGCGTTAAACTAAATTGATTGATTTTTCCCGAAATATTGAATATTTCATAGGGTTCAACTATTTCATTTTGTAAAGTACGTCAGCACAAACCCTCGGTGTAAATACTGCCTTCTTAGAATCGCTCAACAAGAAATTATTCGAGATGGTCACTTTACCCCGCTGTCCACATTACCCCGGTCTCCCCTATCTTTAACTTACTGTAGATGTCGGCACACTCGGCTGGGTTGATTGCTGAAACAAAAATCAGGATATCATGACAATACTTGACGAATCGAGTGGAACCTGACATGTTGAAAATGGTTTGAACATTCCGTGTAGCATAAAATGTAGAGAATAAAATGGTTCCAAATAAAGAGCATAACGTCATAAATTCGAACAACAAGTGAATATCTGTCATTATCGAAAATCTCTGTATCTTTAACTTACTGTAGATTCTGGTAGCCACGAGTTGGTAGGATCCTGAAACAAAAATCAGGATATCATGACAATACTGGACGAATCGAGTGGAACCTGACATGTTGAAAATGGTTTGAACATTCCGTGTAGCATAAAATGTAGAGAATAAAATGGTTCCAAATAAAGAGCATAACGTTATAAATTCGAACAACAAGTGAATATCTGTCATTATCGAAAATCTCTGTATCTTTAACTTACTGTAGAGTCTGGCAGCCTCGGCTGGGTCGCGTCCTGAAACAAAAGTCAGGATATCATGACAACACTAGACGAATCGAGTGGAACCTGACATGTTGAAAATGGTTTGAACATTCCGTGTAGCGTAAAATGTAGAGAATAAAATGGTTCCGAACAAAGAGCTTAACGTTATAAATTCGAACAACAAGTGAATATCTATCATTATCGAAAATCTCTGTATCTTTAACTTACTTCTGATTCTGGCAATCTCGGCTTCGTTCAATCCTGAAACAAATATCAGGATATCATGGCAATACTTGACGAATCGAATGGAACCTGACACGTTGAAAATGGTTTGAACATTCCGTGTAGCATAAAATGTAGAGAATAAAATGGTTCCAAACAAAGAGCATAACGTTATAAATTCGAACGACTAGTGAATATCTGTCATTATCGAAAATCTCTGTATCTTTAACTTACTGTGTTCTCTGGCAGCCCCGGCTTCGTTGAAGTCTGAAACAAAAATCAGGATATCATGGCAATACTTGACGAAGCGAGTGGAACCTGACATGTTGAAAATGGTTTGAACATCCCGTGTAGCGTAAAATGTAGAGAATCGCGAGTATCGCGTGTCTAATCTCAACTGAAAAAGGTAGTGTGAAATATTACATGAAAAAGTACATAATAAATTTCCTAAAGTTATGACTGGATTCATGATATGAATTATCATGTAAAGTAAGAATGTTGTAAATTCTCATGTACTCTATCACATGATTTTTGTTCTGACCATTACGTTGTACAAATACACATAATTCATCATGTAATTTATTGTGTGATGTTTTACATGAGTTTTAGCTCTACGAGTTCCAACTTCTTTGTAGAAACTGAAATCAATCACAATCATATCAAAGCTTATGAACCTAAAACTTTGTCACATTACTATGACGTACCGTAGCTCAAGCGGTAGCTTTACTGCTTCCAAATTCGAAGGACCACGGTTCGATCCCGACTCGGGTGTCCCCCCTTTTTTTCTACCATAAAATCTGATCATGTAAAACATCCTACGATGAATTGGGTAATAAATTATGTGTATTTGTACAACATAATGGTTGGAACAAAAATCATATGATAAAGTACATAATAATTCGTATAAGGAATCAAGTCATAACTTTATAAAATTTATCATGTAATTCATTTTGTACTTTTTCATGTAATATTTGTAACGGTTCGAATGTCCCGCCTAACGTGAGCCTAGATACCAGCGAGAAATTCGACTACAGCAACGAACGAATTCACGTATTATGGGTAATCGCCGATATTCTTTCGCTCAACGCTCTCTTCTCTCCCGGTCGATCGACGGAGCACGACGTGCCAAAATTTATAAGAAACGTGTATCTTTGATATTTTACCTTAATAATCAATGTTTCGAACCAAACTCATAAGAACAAGTATACAATTCAACGAAGCTATCATAAAACGAGATATCGCCATCGAAGAAGTCTACCACATCAAGAATCATGCAAATCTGACGAGAAACAAAAAGTTCATGACGGCGGACTTCCACCTTGAAATCACCGACCTCAATCATTACCGAAATATCACCAAAAGCTAACAAGATAAGTTATTGCCATGTAAGGAGACGCCTGTTTATAGACATGAAGGAGAACAAACAAATTTGAAATACAAAAGTGATTCGCGTGGAGGAATAGTACCTATATTGTGCAATTCGTGCGGGAAGTTGGCGATTCCCGATGAGTGAGAGTATGGCGCACGAGTCGCAGGCGAGTGTCGACATGCTCGCACGAGTCGGGGATCGACAACCCGCACGCATTGCACACCATACTTTTTGTAAACCCTTGCAATGGGTAGTTCGATTTCGCCGCCGCGGCACTCGGCACTCTAACCTGAGCGTGGCGTAGAGCAGCGCACGCTATCGTAGTTACCAAGTATCCCGTCTGATGGCGCTAGCTAACAGAGTCTCGCTGAGACTAGTATGCGGTAATAAATATTACTCAACGCTATCCGCCCAGCGCAGTAATCGACCGCTTCGCGCACTTTCCGCGGTGCGCGAAATCGAACTTCCCATGCAAGTGTTGCAAAAAATTCCGTTTTCGATTATAAGAAGGGTTTCAAGATATCACAGAACAATAGAGATAAAGAGAGAAAGACTATATCTTGGTCATATAAGTTTTTACACCAGCCTGTTTAAAATTTCGCCCAATAAACTGTTTTCTTTTAATTGTTAATGTTTAATAAAATAAGAAATGTTAGGGATATAAAAGGATAAAATGAATAGAAATTCTGTTTCCACATGATAAATGTTTGTCTGTGCATTGTCGTTATTTTTACCTGTCACGTATTTCACTGCTCGCGATAAGAATAATAATCAAGTTTCGTTTGATGTAAATCAATAATTACATATTTTACAGGATCTTGTCCAGTAGGGATGGCATAAGGTCGTAAGCGCCATTTTTTTTTCATGATTTTTAATAATTTTTCCAAATAGTTGTAAAAACTCGTAAAACGAAAAGATAAATTGAAAGAACGACCATTTAAAAAAAAATTCGATAAAAATATTGGTAGTTAAAATCAGAAGGTCGTAAGCGCCATTTTGATTTTTCTTATTTCTCATGATTTTTCGAAATAGCTGTAAAAACTCGTGAAACGCAAAGAAAAATCGGAATCGACGTCGTTCCGAAAAATTTGATAAAAGAAAACGCAGTTAAAAGCAGACGGTCGTATCGACCATTTTTTTTCTTCAATTTTTCATGATTTTTCCAAATAGTTGTAAAAACTCGTAAAACGCAAAGATCGATTGAAAGACGACCATTTAAAAAATTTGATAAAAAATATTGGTAGTTAAAAGCAGAACATCATAAGCGCCATTTTGATTTTTTTTATTGCTCACGATTTTTTTTTAATAGTTGTAAAAACTCGTAAAACGCAAAGATTAACTGAAAGAACGACCATTTAAAAAAAAAGTCGATAAAAAATATTGGTAGTTAAAAGCAGAAGGTCGTAAGCGCCATTTTGATTTTTTCAATACTTCCTGATTTTGACAAATAGCTGTAAAAACTCGTAAAACGCAAAGAAAAATCGAAATCGACGTCGTTTCGAAAAATTCGATAAAAGAAATCGCAGTTAAAAGCAGAAAGTCGAATCCCCCCAACTTACGACCTTTTGCACTTACATTTTTTGATCTCGTAATTTCAATTGATCTTATATACGCTTGGAACGTTTTCAGAGCGATTGGCGTGAAAAAAAAATTATACGACTTTATGCCATTATAAACAGAAAAACGTCGTATATTGGCGCTTACGTCCTTATGTCATTAGACACGCGATATTTCGTGACACAAGGCTTCAAAAATTGATTGCTTTCGATATACGTCCATGAGTTCCAGTTTGGCTGTTGGAATTGAAATCAATAATTGAAATATTCTCAGTTTGAATATCCTTGTTGTATCGAAAATATTTTACTCCTTGATGCAAAAATACATATTTCTAGGTTTATCTACAGAACAGGTTTTTTTTACCTGTTGATGATGTGTGTGAATAATTGCAATGCTGACGTGGAAGCTATCGAACCACTTGACTCACAATTAGTTTTTTTTTTTACGTTATTCTCACTTATATGTATGTTTTTTCCAGCGTACTCGATTGAAATAAGTATAAGTGAGGTTTCATTGTATTGGGAAATAGAACGTTCGAGCATGTGCTATTGGTCTGTAACTTACCGCTGGCAAAACCCACGGACACCAATGAGGCGACAAGAAGACAGACGATCTTGTTCATGTTGAAGGTAGCCACTTACTTCGTGTCTGGTTAGAATTCGTCCGATCCGTCGTATTTATACACAGCAGGAGACCCCCCACCACGTCGATAACTTAACGTAGGCGATGAACAATACATTGGTAACGTATGTCGCGTGTCTAATGACATAAGGACGTAAGCGCCGTTATACGACGTTTTGCTGTTTATAATGGCATAAAGTCGAATAATTTTTTTTTTTCACGCCAATCGCTCTGAAAACGTTCGAAGCGTATAGATCAATTGAAATTACGAGATCGAAAATTGTAAGTGCAACGGGTCGTGAGTTGGGCGGATACGACCTTCTGCTTTTAACTACCAATATGTTTTATCGATTTTTTTTAAATGGTCGTTTTTTCAGTTTAAGTTTGCGTTTTACGAGTTTTTACAGCTATTTAAAAAAAAATCGTGAGAAATTAAAAAAATCAAAATGGCGCCCACGACCTTCTGCTTTTAACTACCAATATTTTTTATCAAATTTTTTAAATGGTCGTTCTTTCAATCGATCTTTGCGTTTTACGAGTTTTTAGAACTATTTGGAGAAATCATGAAAAATTGAAGAAGAAATAAATGGTGGATACGACCTTCTGCTTTTAACTGCCAATATGTTTTATCGATTTTTTTTCAATGGTCGTTCTGTCAATTTATCTTTGCGTTTTACGAGTTTTTACAGCTATTTAAAGAAATCGTGAGAAATAAAAAAATCAAAATGGCGCTCATGACCTTCTGCTTTTAACTGCGATTTCTATTGTCAAAATTTTCGAAACGACGTCGATTTCGGTTTTTGTTTGCGTTTCACGAGTTTTTATGGCTATTTCGAAAAATCATGAAAAAGTAAAAAAAATCAAAATAGCGCTTACGACCTTCTGCTTTTGACTACCAATATTTTTTATCGAATTTTTTGAATGGTCGTTCTTTCAATTGATCTTTGCGTTTCACGAGTTTTTACAACTATATATTTGGAAAAATAATTAAAAATCATGAAAAAACTGGCACCTACGACGTTTTGCCTTCACGTTGTTTTTTATTTTTCCTTAAAAATTGTAATGAAAGAACGACGTATCCGCCAAAGTTATGACCTTTCGCACTTACATTTTTTCATCTCGTAATTTCAATTGATCTATACGCTCCGAACGTTTGCAGAGCGATTGGCGTGAAAAAAAAATTATACGACCTTTTGCCCCACCAAAATCGCGTTTTTGGCGCTCACGACCTTATGCCATTAGACACGCGATTTGTTTTATTGAATTTCGTCGCCTAAATTAGTAATTGCCACAGTCACACAAGATGACAAAAAAAAACCTTCCATCTTCACATTCATACGCAGCTATAATTGCTTTGCATTTATCGATTATTGATGTAATCAATCGACGAATCCGATCATCATATAAAAATCGCATTTCCGTGAAGAATGAGTGAAAGAAACAGAAAAAAAATGAACGTCGCGCAGCTGTAGGATGGCCAAAAATAATCGATTAATCGTAGCATCGATTATTTTTCTCCGATTAATCGAGTATAATCGATTATTTTCGTCACTCGATTACTCGACTGCATCGATTATTTTTCACTGGGTGGCCATCCCTACGCAGCTTGCGAAGGCGAGAAGAAACCACCGTATACTTGGCAGTCCAAATTAACCAATCTGAAAATGAAGGTTTCCAGTAATTTGGAAATTATTTGGACAAATTTGGAAAAGCATTTTCACAATTTGGAAAGCAATCAGTAATTAGTAATTAACAAAAATTGATGAGGCGTATATTTGGCAGATAGATCGACCGATTTCACTGTTCTTCCGATGAATCGGCTCTAAACAAAATGGACAATGGAATGGAAAATATTTCATTATTTGGAAAACAATGTTTAGGTACAATTGAAAGAGGGATAGCGCTGTCCACGAACTACGGAGTACATCATATCCCCTTCCCCTGCATAAACCGCTCTTGATTATGTGGCCCACCACGACAGCTTCGTCGTTATGCAGTTGATGATACGTTCATAAATTTAACACCCGAAGTCGGGATGATCGTCTGAAAGTTTAACCGGAAATTTCGAAATTTCAAATCTCATTTTTTTTTCTTTGGTAATCAATATAATTTGGATATTCCAACGATATTCTCAAAAGCAGTAAATACGCGACAATTGAGTGTATCGCGAGTATCTGAAACCGATCGTATTGATCGACAATACTGAGGCAAATGGTCCAAAAAATGTGATTTGTTTTTATCGATTTTCGACCAGTCTCCTAATTATGTAATCAACTTTTTTACTAATTAATATTTTTTTATATTTCAACGCGAGCTTCAAGATGAGCCGAGATCCAACAAATTGAGACCAAAACCAATATTTGACCCGAATTCTAGCAATAGAGAACAGCGAGTCAAATCCACGGAAAAATTCGATTTTTGACCAGTCTCAGGTATAATCAATGATATACTCATCACTCATGAGCCTGTGTTCTCAGCTTCAAATGTACCGTCTGACCCCGAATTTGACTACAAAATCACGCAAAATGTCAATTTTCAGCAAAACGTCCTCGATCAGATAGACGGATATGCCAGTGTATTCAGTCAATTAGACTACGATCGGATTGTGAAATAGCCCGAAATCCATCGATACGATGGGGCTGTTGAATCTGCCGAAATCCATCGCTACGATGGGGCTGTTGAAATCAGCCGAAATCCGTTGAAATCAGCCGAAATCCCTTAAAATCAGCCGAAATCCATCGATACGATGGGGCTGTTGAAATCAGCCGAAATCCGTTCAAATCAGCCGAAATCCATCGATACGATGGGGCTGTTAAAATCAGCCGAAATCCATCGATAGGCGATGAACAATACATTGGTAACGTATGTCGCGTGTCTAATGACATAAGGATGTAAGCGCCGTTATACGACGGTTTGCTGTTTATAATGGCATAAAGTCGTATAATTTTTGTTTTCACACTAACCCCTCTGAAAACATTCGAAGCGTATAGATCAATTGAAATTACGAGATCGAAAAATGTAAGTGCAGAAGGTCGTAAGTTGGGCCGATACGACCTTCTGCTTTTAACTGCGATTTCTTTTCTCGAATTTTTCGAAACGACGTCGATTCCGATTTTTCTTTGCGTTTCACGAGTTTTTACAGCTATTTGGAAAAATCATGAAGAATTGAAAAAATCAAAATGGCGCTTACGACCTTCTGCGGTTACGATGTTTTTTATTTTTCCTAAAAAATTGTAATGAAAGAACGACGTATCCGCCCAACTTATGATCTTTTGCACTTACATTTTTCGATCTCGTAATTTCAATTGATCTATACGTTTTGGCCGTTTTCAGAGCGAATGGCGTGAAAAAAAAAACTATACGACCTTTTGCCACCAAAATCGCGTTTTTGGCGCTTACGACCTTATGCCATTAGACACCCGATGTAACAAAGTTTGCACAAGTTTTCCTAAATATCTTTCAGCACACGAGATTATGGTAATATTTGCTCAGATGATGTTACGATTAATTCGCACATCACGTCATTCGAATTAACGGTTCATAAGAATTATTTAATCGCCTTGGAAAACGTTGAGACGTGGTTAGAAAAAGTGAAGTAAGTTTTCGACCATATTTGCTACGGAGCTTTCGTTTCATTGACGAGGTTCTGTCAGGATATCAGGCGGGAGCCCCATGATGACTATAAATTTCATCGAAATGTATTATATGAAATTGTAAAATCGATTGCAAAGTGACCGTGACGTCAGAAGGGATCAGACTAACTTAGGAACTTGGAAATTACGAAGAGTGAGAAATTTGAGGATAGATCGAATCGAACCGATAATCTTCTGAACCGAACGGTCTCTTCGAAAGATGCTCGAAAGTGGCAAAAATGTTGAAACCAATACAGAAACCGACGGATTCCATACATCCACTTGTAATAGTATATTGTGCACCAAGGGAGCAAAGGACATTTTCGCTCCCGAGCGTGTAGTTTGCTGCACGAGGGAGAGGAGAAGCTTCACTATAATCGCGAGCCGAACACGAGGGTAGCAAACTACACCGAGGGAGTGAAAAGTCCTGCGACCGCGGTGCAGACTGCATTTTTTTCCACCATGAACGGAAAGGTCGATTTTGCGGGCAAAACGGTGATCATTTGACGTTATGTGGCTGAAGTGTAGCGCGGCCGGTACGCGAACTAAAAGCAGGGAGGAAAGAGTTTCAGGGAAGAAAGACCGGGGAAGAGAGACTTACCGGGCGAGAAGACTTCCCGCTCGGTAAAACCACTGTTTGCTCCCCGAAAACAGGTAGCAAAATCGGCCTTTCCGTTCATGTACGGAAAAAAAAAAAAAATTTCAGTATGAAGCGATGCTTCAGCTACAATGAAACTCACAGAACCTATGAATCATATCATCCTACATATTGTGTGAAATATTTATTGGAAAAAGAAGTTTCATTTTTAAGAAAATGAGTTTTTCCGATTTTCAAGATAATGTGCGTCATTTGGTTGATTTTCTGGATTCTTGAAATCTCTCTTCGGATTTTGAGGGAATCCCGTGCGGAAAAATCTTAGGGCTGCCCTAACATTAACAAGGCCTTGATAAGGGTCAAACATGGCATCCTCTAGTGGCGACACCCTACCATAGACACTTGGCCTTGATTTGGGCGCAATATGGTTTCCTTGAGTATGGTTACCTAGCACATCGCCAGAATGGCCTTGCTTTGGCCACGATGTGGCTTCCTCAAGTAGGGTTAGCTCGTACATCCTCAGAAAGGCCTTGGTTAGGATTACCAAGGGTGTCCCTAATTGTGGGTCGCTAGTAAAGTACCACCAGGGCCTTGATTGGGTTTACCAAACGCATCCCTAATTAAAGGGTGCTGAAAAAGCACCACCAAGGCCTTGATTGGGTTTACCACGGGCGTCCCTAATTAAAGGTTGCTGAACAAACACTACCAAGGCCTTGTTCGGGATTACCAACGGCGTCCTTGATGAGAGATCGCTATTATTGTACCACCAAGGCCTTGATTGGGCTTACCAAGGGCGTCCCTAATTAAAGGTTGCTGAACAAGCGTATGCGGTTTATCTAGAAATTATAAACAAACTATATTACTGTAATCATTTTTTATAATTATATTCTCTGTCTTGGCCGTATTAACCATCGATTGTATATATTTCACGTCAAGTCAATCTTTGTCATAAGTTAGTTTGGCGTAGTAGGTAGGGCGTGCGACTAGTAATCCGAGCGAGCGAGCGAACATGGTTCGAACCCCGGCTAGGACAAAGGACACAGCGGTGTTTTTGAAGCGAAAAAAATGCGTTTTTATCCGGTAAGATTGATCACCAACTGTGAAAAAGTCGTTGGCACTCGCGAACAATCCCGAAAAATCAATAAAAAATCTTTTTTCACATTTTTTTTCTACACTAAATTCACAAGGCAACATCATCAGGCCCTTGCCAATAAGGCCTAACTAGGTAACCCCGAAGAGGCCTCTCTGTAACAATATGTTCTGGCCTTTGCTGGTCAGGCCCTGAAAAGTATGCCTCAGTCGGGCCCCACCTATGAAAGCGTTACACCCCCGATGTGGCCTCGTTCGGGCAGCCCGATCTGGGCCCGAATGATTGTTAGGGATGCCAGATTGGGCCCCGAATTCAGCCCCAATATTTTTCCGCACGGGATGCAAGTGAAAAAAAAATGCACAAAATGTGACAACGAACGATGACCGTCAAGAAATTTTTTTTAAATTCACATGATGTGAACGCCAATTAGGCATCCACCTCTGAACAAAATAATATTTGAATTTAGGTATTCGTAGTCCACGATGCACAACTGTATCAGTAAGGTACATGCGATGATAAAACTTTATTGAATATTCCGAAGTGATGACGAATTAACGATTCAAGTACTTGCGTCAATACAATATGAATCAGACTCGACAATCGGGGTAAACGAATCCCGTCATTGAAATGTGTTCTATACCATATCTAGATACGAAATGACTGAAGATTATCGAAGGCCCGTTGATGCCATAAGGTGACCTAATTTTGAGCGGAAAAATCATGTAATGTCTTTAACCATGGAAGTGGTGCACGGGGGAGGCATCGACTCTTCTCGTTTGGATATCATTCTGAACGTCTTTCGGTTTTTGAATCACTATTTTCGGATATTCAGTGACTAATTATCTGTATCGTAATATTCCTCACGGTATTTTGTACTTACAAGAGGGCATCGCCTACTACGGGAAACCGATTCTGTCCATTTTCAATACACAAGTAGGCCTTGACTAGAAGTGTAACGGGTGCAAGTAATAAGGTGCAAAACTCAGCCGTTTCCGAGAAATGAATATCGCAAATTTAGATGTTTGATTCTTTTTAATCGTGCTGCAGCTGGTTTCGACAGGTTCGAACATGGAGTAACACGTATACCAATACAATGTATCACTAGTTTGCAATGGACTAGAGAAAGACTAACTAATCACAGTAGATACGCTGGAAGGTAGTATTTTTTCAATTGGATACACACGAATTTATATGATATTGATTGTCTTATGTAATGTAAATGATAAAGAAAATATATTATGTGCGGAAGAACATAAAAAAAAAATTACTCCGAGCGAGGATCGATCCGGCGACTCCACGCTCGTGAGACGGACGCGCTGCTGGCTGAGCTACGCGCTCGCTGTCGACGAGCTGAATTGGAAAGTATAAAAAGGCCTCAAAATCTGCGATATTCATTTCTCGGAAACGGCTGAGTTTTGCACCTTATTACTTGCGCCCGTTACACTTCTAGGTAAGGCCTACTTGTGTATTAAAAATCGACCGAATCGGTTTCCCGTAGTAGGCGATGCCCCCTTGTTAAACATGGTTAGCGAACGACGTTTGAAAACTTTATTGGCGCAGGCTCGGAATAAGAACAGTATGCTTTGCAAATTTCATCCAAATCGGTTAAGCGGTTCGAACGGAATGGAATGACTCGGAAGGAAAAAGTAATCGTTTTTATAAGGGCCTCTGAATTTTATTCTTTTGTATTCGAAATCTGTTTTGGGAAATGCAAAATTTATAAAATACAGCGAATGAATATTTTCGAAATTGATTTTTATTGCTCACAATCTTATGCAGCTGTGAATTATAATTGTCACTGGTATATACATATTCAGTCATCAATTGGAAGACGTACTGGAAGAAAGTGGTAGTCTCTCGTACAGCAGATGATTTCCGTGCTTCCACAAAAAGTTCTTCAGATTAGCACAAGCGGTTCCGAATACTCCGCTTCGCGATAGCTGCTAAGAAGTGGCCTGCGAATTGATTCACCAAAATTCGGAGATTGATATATTCAGCATCTTCGTATCAGGTGATACTGTCGACAACACTCACCAATAGTCTCTTCCGCTGCTTCGGTTCAGCTGGACTGGCATGGGATTTATGATGATGAAGATGCACCTGAGGAACCTAAATCACGATTTATTGCCAATCACCAGAACACATTGAAAAAATAATTTAAGAAATCATCATATTTTAGGTGATGTATGAAATAGTATAAAAAGTCACAATAAGATCGTAGTTCAGTAGTACTGAACTGGTGGTGCAATTGAAATCAGGGATCGAATGTTGAGTATCAAATACGTTTGCCAACTGGAGGCTAAGGAAATAGATCAATTTATGAAAGCCTAATTTGAATTTGGTTTGTAGCAAACGATAGATCTCAGCATGATATATATTTCTAATGGTACGATTGTTTCCAACTTACTACGGGCAACCGCGATAGCAGCATTCACAATCCTATCGACTCGGTCCTTGATGCTCTTGAATTCCGGACCATATCCAGTCACATCACGTCCTCTCCGCCCGCTGGGACCTGGAAATCAAAAGATACCTCAATAATTTAGACAATTTTCAAGTGCTAATTGAGGCGCGATATTCTACATGGGCACAATCATCTTCAACTTACCGCTCTGTTCGTATCTTCGCGAATAGGCTACCAGTTTGTTTTCTACTGGGGTGACAGCATCTGAAATTGGAATACAGAGGTTATGATCAAGTCGTCTTCGACTCTCACTTAGTTCTAACAACAGCTGGATGAAAATCAAGCTAGGCTTGATGCATTTTTCGAATGAGTGTCACTTACTCCGGAATCTGGCAGAAACATCTGATCTGGTTTCTGAAAATAAAATAGGCATATCATGACAGAGTGGAAATTCACCAATTGACGCATGATATAATGGCATTAAGTGAAAATAATAATGAAATATGAAGAATCAAAATAGAAAACCTCGGTCAATTAAAGCAATTTCTCGACTTCACCCTGATATGTGAAGCGAACAGTAGATCACAAAAACATTTTAAACGCGTAAAAGTCGTCTTCAACTCACTCCCGTTACCCCGTAGGATATCAGTTACATCGATTTCGAGATTGTCTCCGGCATCCGACAAAATAACTGAAATAGAAATAGAGAGGTCCTGAATAACAAACGGAATGATTTTCCAGAATACAATTCGAGCGTTTTGGTAGACGTATAAATTGGTCATGTAAGTGTATCCACTTATCACTTACCAGCGTCTCCGCGGTTCAGGGAACACACTGAAAATAAAATAGGTACATCATGACACTATTGTACTTTGTCAATATTTGACGCATGTCTTAATAGCTATGACTTGAATATCTTCATTGGGTGACATTATTTTCAACTTACTGCCGGTCCTCCCTTTAACAGCTTGCGCAAGATCTGCCAGTCGGTTTTTGACATTGTCCACGTAATCTGAAATTTAAGTAAAGTGGACTGTGATTAAGTCGTCATTCCGCGGTGCTCGACTCGCCTGAGCTAAATTCGAACAACAAGTGAATGTCTGTCACTATCGAAAATCTCTGTAGGGGAGACCGGGGCAAAGTGGACACCCTAAGACTAATTCGGACATAAAACATAAAATATCGACTAAAGCTTCATCATGTCGTATATATTTTGTAGTTTGTACCTTTAGGTAAGCGATTATGACGGTCAAACCCGATATTATTGCGATGTGCTTGCGTCATAATCGATATAAACCTAACCTGCAAACTGATCACTTTACCCCGATGCTGGGGTAAAGTGATCAAGCTTATGGGGCCAAGTGGAAAAATTCGTATTATGACGGATTCCTTATTCGTATTAGGATGAAAATGACGTCAAAACATTGCAAAATCTGTACGTATTGCCCTGAGTCTGATAAAAGCACGTGACTGTGAAAATTGTGATACCTACTCGAATCGAAAATGTTCGAAACACGACACCGCTGTCGCGATTCAAATGTCACCCGAAGTGAGGTAAGGTTGACGCTCGGCGGCTAACAGCGCTCGTGGCGTACATGGCCACTTTTCCCCGTTCATATTACCCTGCAGGTAACCCGACAACAATTTAATTGAAAACTTGATGCAAACTATGTTTAACAAAAAAAGAATTGATAGTACCATTAAGTAGACATTTCAAGGAATCGAGAAAAAAATAAACCTAGTCAAAACATGCCATTGACGGCACGATAATCCGAAATCTGAGTTGACGGAAATTATCAATCTACACGGCGTTAAACTAAATTGATTGATTTTTCCCGAAATATTGAATATTTCATAGGGTTCAACTATTTCATTTTGTAAAGTACGTCAGCACAAACCCTCGGTGTAAATACTGCCTTCTTAGAATCGCTCAACAAGAAATTATTCGAGATGGTCACTTTACCCCGCTGTCCACATTACCCCGGTCTCCCCTATCTTTAACTTACTGTAGATGTCGGCACACTCGGCTGGGTTGATTGCTGAAACAAAAATCAGGATATCATGACAATACTTGACGAATCGAGTGGAACCTGACATGTTGAAAATGGTTTGAACATTCCGTGTAGCATAAAATGTAGAGAATAAAATGGTTCCAAATAAAGAGCATAACGTCATAAATTCGAACAACAAGTGAATATCTGTCATTATCGAAAATCTCTGTATCTTTAACTTACTGTAGATTCTGGTAGCCACGAGTTGGTAGGATCCTGAAACAAAAATCAGGATATCATGACAATACTGGACGAATCGAGTGGAACCTGACATGTTGAAAATGGTTTGAACATTCCGTGTAGCATAAAATGTAGAGAATAAAATGGTTCCAAATAAAGAGCATAACGTTATAAATTCGAACAACAAGTGAATATCTGTCATTATCGAAAATCTCTGTATCTTTAACTTACTGTAGAGTCTGGCAGCCTCGGCTGGGTCGCGTCCTGAAACAAAAGTCAGGATATCATGACAACACTAGACGAATCGAGTGGAACCTGACATGTTGAAAATGGTTTGAACATTCCGTGTAGCGTAAAATGTAGAGAATAAAATGGTTCCGAACAAAGAGCTTAACGTTATAAATTCGAACAACAAGTGAATATCTATCATTATCGAAAATCTCTGTATCTTTAACTTACTTCTGATTCTGGCAATCTCGGCTTCGTTCAATCCTGAAACAAATATCAGGATATCATGGCAATACTTGACGAATCGAATGGAACCTGACACGTTGAAAATGGTTTGAACATTCCGTGTAGCATAAAATGTAGAGAATAAAATGGTTCCAAACAAAGAGCATAACGTTATAAATTCGAACGACTAGTGAATATCTGTCATTATCGAAAATCTCTGTATCTTTAACTTACTGTGTTCTCTGGCAGCCCCGGCTTCGTTGAAGTCTGAAACAAAAATCAGGATATCATGGCAATACTTGACGAAGCGAGTGGAACCTGACATGTTGAAAATGGTTTGAACATCCCGTGTAGCGTAAAATGTAGAGAATCGCGAGTATCGCGTGTCTAATCTCAACTGAAAAAGGTAGTGTGAAATATTACATGAAAAAGTACATAATAAATTTCCTAAAGTTATGACTGGATTCATGATATGAATTATCATGTAAAGTAAGAATGTTGTAAATTCTCATGTACTCTATCACATGATTTTTGTTCTGACCATTACGTTGTACAAATACACATAATTCATCATGTAATTTATTGTGTGATGTTTTACATGAGTTTTAGCTCTACGAGTTCCAACTTCTTTGTAGAAACTGAAATCAATCACAATCATATCAAAGCTTATGAACCTAAAACTTTGTCACATTACTATGACGTACCGTAGCTCAAGCGGTAGCTTTACTGCTTCCAAATTCGAAGGACCACGGTTCGATCCCGACTCGGGTGTCCCCCCTTTTTTTCTACCATAAAATCTGATCATGTAAAACATCCTACGATGAATTGGGTAATAAATTATGTGTATTTGTACAACATAATGGTTGGAACAAAAATCATATGATAAAGTACATAATAATTCGTATAAGGAATCAAGTCATAACTTTATAAAATTTATCATGTAATTCATTTTGTACTTTTTCATGTAATATTTGTAACGGTTCGAATGTCCCGCCTAACGTGAGCCTAGATACCAGCGAGAAATTCGACTACAGCAACGAACGAATTCACGTATTATGGGTAATCGCCGATATTCTTTCGCTCAACGCTCTCTTCTCTCCCGGTCGATCGACGGAGCACGACGTGCCAAAATTTATAAGAAACGTGTATCTTTGATATTTTACCTTAATAATCAATGTTTCGAACCAAACTCATAAGAACAAGTATACAATTCAACGAAGCTATCATAAAACGAGATATCGCCATCGAAGAAGTCTACCACATCAAGAATCA
>JAFFZH010014989.1:78491-120083 GCA_018420115.1 Euura saliciscinereae | reverse complement strand
TTTTTTTTTTTTTTTTTTTACACATTCGACCATTTATCGCTGGACCTCGAAATTCTCCGTAGTAGGTAAACTCGATCCATCATCCACATGGTACGTGGTATGAAAAAAAAATGATTGAATAAACGCGCAGTACCCGGTTTTTTTTTATCGGGTATTCAATGAAGACCCAAAATTGGCATCTTGGACGGCGGGGGCATCCTTCGTGCGAGATGAGCTAGTAAACGCATTAGGCATGTGAGGACACGGCCAAGTTCACCCTGGGCTTAACGAAGTGAGACCGGTTTAGAGAGATACGTGACACGAGCTGAGGGCTCCGCGTCGGTTCTGCCTGAGGCTAACTCGGACTGACCTCCGATTGACCGGGACGATTGAGTGTAAACGAGAGGGAAGCAGAAGGGATAAGCCAGGAAGAAGATGAGGCCTCCGGCCACCCCGGAAACCGATTTCCGGTGGGATTTTAGAATTTTTTTTTTTTAGAATTTTATAACTTTTTTTTTTTACTCACCTTTTCTCTCTATTTTCAGAGAGAAGAGGAAGTTGATTCAATCGCCCGGAAAATGAAGAGTTCAAAATCTCCACGTTTTGAGGCACAGAGAATTATCTCTAAATTTTCAGTTCTCAATCTACCCGGCTTTCCTAAACTTATAACTGATTAGATTTTGGCGAAGATCGGTTCAGTACTTTGCGAATTAATTAAGTTACGAAATTCTAAAAAGTACAAACAAAAAGACGATATCTTGTGAACGGATCAATGGATTTGAATGGAATTTGGTACCACATTGTTTTTTTGATCGCTGATCACGAATCTGACGTCAGACTTGTGGAATAAAAAATAACGAATCCAATTCGAAGGGAGAAAAAAAATCAAAATATTCGAAATCTTTTAAAAATTTGTACTCGAAGATTTTTCGAACCGCTGATCGAGAAACCGAGGCCCAAACCGGCTTGTTTGGGTTACAATATGAAAAATTTAATATCGTGGAGAAAAAAAAATTAAAATATTCGAATCTTGAATGAATTTGTTGGTATGAAGGATTTCTGGCTCGCTGACCACGAATTAGTTATTGAATTTCAGGACATTCAAACTGAATAATAATATCTTTTTGGGCAAATCAAGAAAAAAGACAGGAGACAAGATTTCGCATATTGAAATCGAATCAAATGAAAATTTTCAAATTAAGCTTCAGACTCCGGAATAGATTTTCGGTTTATGGTGTCTGGTGAAATGTAAAAAATATCGTTGAACCAATTTTTTTGTTTTCGACCCCCCTCAGTAAACAGATGGTTTTTTTTTTATACAATCGTAAATGTATAAAAAGGTCCACGTAGCAGACTGAAAGTTGTTAAACTGGATGATTTACTGTTTTGTACGAAAACGGAGTTTGGGAATTTTTGGCAAAGTTAGGACCGTTGGATCCGGCTCCTCGATCTTGAATGACGATTGAACTGTGAACAAGAATCGACTTATTCCATGTCTAGTCGGTTGATTGATGCTCCTGCCGGAGTTAAGTTCGGTTAAGTTAAGACCCGCATACATTTAAATTATAGTAATTAGTCTTCGTCAAAGGTACGCGTCACGTAGATCGAGTCATTCAAATAATCTTACGCCGTATCCTTACACTCGCAATTATTATTCGCGATCGCGCCTCCTCGTCACGGTACGTTGATTTTCCATTCGACTATAAAAGAATCTTGAGAAAATTATATTTTCTTACAAAGAATTAATGAGCAAAGTTAGAGCCTGGGTATAAGATACATCGGTTTATACGTCCTTAATTGGTCCTCGTAGAAAATTGGAGTCCCAAACCAGAAGAAAAAAGATGACCAAGAAACGGGAAAAAAATTGTTCCCCCACGTAAATTGGTTTGTTACAAATAATTCCTCGGAGACAAGCGTGCGCAACGTTTTTTTTTATTCTTACCATCTCGGGAATTAAATTCTGCTTTTTGCTCTGAAAACGTTTTCCTCATATATTGGAATAAAAATATTTCTCACAGCGTCTTGATTAACCCGCTAAAGCGTCGACTGGTTTCGCAATCACAGCTAAGTTCCTGAGCTTCAGATAACGCAGAGTGATTCTTGGTTTTCCAAGCTCTTATTGTCCGCCTTTGGATTTTCTTTTCCCAATTACTCAGGTCGTAATTGCGACTTTGCTACTTCGCTACTTGTTGATTGTTCCTATTATTATACCGGTGTCGTCACAATACCGAAAATTTCGAGATATTAAGAGCCTCCACTGTCTCACCGAGACGAGACTCTAGGGCCTAATTAATAATCGAGGCGAAACATTCCTTTCCATCGATTCGGACCGCCCACTTCTCAGACACTCGCTTCAGACGCTGACAAATGTTTTAAACAAAAGTTCGCTTCACGTTCTACGTTTTGTATACCGAGTTGTTTTATGCCCCCTTCGGCTCACAGGCAAAAGGCACAAGGAGTAATATTTTCCCAAACCCACTGAATTATGGATTTTTCCTCAGAAAAAGATTCAAACACGTGAATATCAAATGCAGTATTTCAAACTGTCTGCAGTCCAGCTTCACGCGTCCCTCGCCGATCAAAGACCAAGGTTCCCTCATCATCGGTTTTAATTTTCCCTCATTTGTTCCAGGTTCTCGCGAACTCGTCCACGGATTTCGAGCCCGAGGAAGGCGCGGCTGTGTTAATGGTTGAATTTTGGGTCGAGTGTCACAGCTTTCAGATTTTCCATCCCCCCCAAGTTTTCGCCGGGTATTTTATTCGAAATCGAATCGAACAGGATTCTCGTTCTTCTCCTTCTTCTTCTTCTATAGTTTTATCTGTAATCGATCAAACAGACCGCGATGTCGTCGCCGGTGTTCTCCGCATCAGATCTCGGCGTATCCATTGTCCACGAACTAGCATTAGGCCAACAAAGCCTCAGCCAACCTTCGTCAACTGTTCAGCCCCAATTTTCAACCGTTACATCAACCTCGAACGAAACTACTTCTACAAACACTACAAATGCCAGGGGGGCGGCAGCTGGGGGGCCAGACGGAGGAGGCGATCTACTCGAAGGTCTGATTGTCCCTTTATACGCGACAATATTCGTCCTGGCTGTCATCGGTAACTTGTTGGTGGTCGTAACACTCGCGCAGAACAAGAGGATGAGGACCGTCACAAATGTCTATCTCCTCAACCTGGTGAGTATGAAATTAATCCCCACAATTCATACGACGTTCAACTAGAAACTAAAATTATTTAAGGTGCTCGAATTCAGTTTTTTTTATCATATCTCGACAACCGTTGATCCTATCGTTATGGACGTTAGTATCAAAACTGAAGATTACTAAATTTTCTACAACAAAGGTTCCATACATTTTTCTCGTATCTTCGATAGCTTCATTGGAAAAAGTAGTAGAATATCGTTTTCAATGCTGCCAGACGAATTTCGTAATCTTTCATTTTTCAGCTGACAAACAAGATTGTCTTTCAGAATGAGAATTTTCCGAGAAAATACAATCTTTTTTACGATAAATATATCGAAATAACGTCGATAAGATTTTTTTTCAGGATTTATATTCAGACGGTACGATCTTTGATACCGAAAGAAAAACCTGAAGAGCTCATTCTCCAGAAGGAACCTTCGGTCATGGTAGATGAGCTTTCTCGGTACTCGCTCCCCGTACTCGGACCCGAAACAAAAAGTGCTTTCCCCTAAATAATTTCGGGGAAAGGTCTTTCTGCGAGCTTTATGGAACGAATTGTGCTTTGAAGGACGAGAGAGAATTTGAAGATAAAATTACACTCCGTTCCCCAACTCGTGGAATATCAGTACGAAGAGCTATTGTTGTAACCTCGTCTGGGAAAAGCTCGCTCGATTCTGTCACCCTGTGTTTAAGGATGTACAGGCCATACAATCTCAACCAAAAGTGAGTCTCGTCGTCAATATTGAGTACTTCGAGATGAGATAAAAATCGGCAAAAAAATCAACCACAATCAAGATGATAAGAGTATTCATTTTCAATAATAATAATGCCTAAAAGTTATCAACAAATTGTTTAAACAAATCATTGTTTAACAAATTTCGTGGTGACGTTATTTTTTTTCATGTCAAATGAATTCGTTAATCTTTCCAAATACACATGAATTTTTTCAGAATTTTGTCACTTTTTTTAAATTTCCGTTTTCGATTTTGAAAAATGGAGAAAAATAATCTGAATTTTGGATATGTTATTGTGGAAACGATGTAGATTACAATTCCAAAGTTTCCGGAGCGTGGAATTGATAGTTTTGTAAATACAGCCTTTAGAAATTTCCGAAAACGGAAATTTAAAAAAAGTGACAAAATTCTGAAAAAATTCATGTGTATTCAAAAAGATTAACGAATTCATTTGACATGAACAAAAAATAAGGTCACCAGGAAATTTGTTAAACAATGATTTGTTTAAACAATTTGTTGATAACTTTTGTGCATTATTATTATTGAAAATGAATACTATTATCATCTTGATGATGGTTGATTTTTTTCCGATTTTTATGTCATCTCGAAGTACTCAATATTGACGACGAGACTCACTTTTGGTTGAGAGTGTATGGCCTGTACATCCTTAAAGTTCACAGTAACGAATTTAGCCCGATCACTATAGACCTGCATTCGAGGTACCCAGGTATAGGCTGATTGTGAGCAGGACACGCGATGACTCCTTCCTCGATCTTTCTTACCTGAATTACGACGCCTCCGTTTCTCCTCATCTATGCGAGGATTATCAAGAGACGAATGGCGGTTTACACGGTTGACGTAAGATGAATTAGTCCGAGGGTATATAGCGAACAACGGAATGGTAATTCGCCTGTACACACAAGCCTCTGCTCGGCGAGAAAGCGCTTCGTCCGGATCGCCACCCACGTCCTAGTTTAATTTACCTTTTTGCTCTTGGCTAAAATGAAAGCAGACTGTTCGGCGCTACCGCCATTACACCGACTAGTTACCCGCACCCATTACGCATAGTGCATTTCTTGCCGGACTAGGAAAACCCGAACACGTAGTCTCTGGTTCTGATCCTGACCAGAATTATCTTATACTTTATTCCGCAACGTTGCAACCTGCAGCTGACGGTGGAGGATATCGAGGAACAAAGTTTCACCACTTCGTGTTCTTTATTAGTCCAAAATCTAAAGTGAAAACTCAATGCTGATGAAGGAGAGTCACTGCGAAGACTTTAGACTTTAGACTTGTTCAATCATTTATGTTGCATTAAATTTCCGGCATGATTTTTTACCGGGATTCTACAGTAATTTTCTGGAGCAAATTTTCGTGCTGATCCCACATCGATGAACAGAAATCTTCTGTCAGGTCACGTTTTCGAGAAAATTGTGTTTGAACATAAAAAAAAAAAATTGTCTATTTTTGCGATCTTTGGTGGCTTTTAGTTTGAAACAGAATTAGGATTCAAGTTTTTGATGAAATCCTACTTAAAATTCGAAAAATAAAACCTCTTTGAATATTTTCTTCCATATCTTGGGAATAATTTTTATGTCGATCACAAATCGGCAGTAATTAAAAAATTCAAATTCACCAGATTTTTTATCGAATGAATCTCAAAAGTCCCAGAATATTTTACTATAATTTCTATTGCGATTTTCTCGGTAATCTAATGTGATGAAATATTTCTGTTTTCGGGTTACAAAAACGGCTCCAAAAACGAGCTTTAGTATCCTTAAACAAATTTCGGCCAGATTCGTTGGAGTATCGAAAACTGCGTCTTTATAACTCGTCAGTCAATTTTGAATCCTAATTGATTCGCTCAAGGAGTCTCAACCTATGCAATAGAACTTTTCACCCTGGATTTACCCATCAGGACATTTTTCTGATTTTCAAGCGAATATCAACCCCAGCTGACACCCTTATAATGTCAGAAACCGGGCCGGGTTTACCTCAGTAACATTTTATACGAGTTCGTCGAGGGTAATAATTCGGTTTTATTCCCAGCTCTAACTTGGAGGCAGAAAAAGGATCACCTTATTATTCTTACGCCGAGGAGTTCGGTGCGAGGCCATTAATTAGCCGGTGGAATCCAATTACCATTCCCGATGCAGGAATCGTTGCTTTCTAATTCGATTCGTTCTCCCTTTTTTTTTTACTCTCTCCGTTCTCTTAGAAGACGTTCAAAAAAACGGGGGTGTAAATTACAAAGGCTCCTTTTTTCTGTTATCAGACTGCGAGAGAGAAGATAACTATATTTCTTCATATGAACCACGTTTCTACGATACAATCATGAATTATTGTATTTTGAACTTCCGACTACACACCAAACTCCGCGGAACCATATCCATGGTCAGAACTTTGCCTGATTTATGATTAATCCTGGCCTGAATGCATCCAGCTCACATTCGAGGGCGGACTAACGATAAGATTAAAGCTTCGAGTTCATTTTCAATCGCAGCTTAAATTCCACTCATATAAAGGCGAGTGTTGGAAGTGGTTTTTTTCTCGCAGCTATATTTTCTCGAGTTAAAAAATTGCCCCCAGACTCACCACGGGTAAAGTTGTACAGTTGTTTCTTCGTTATATTTATTTTAGTGGAAAGCATTATTTATACCCACTCCTAAGAGCACCGCGTAATTCGTAACATTTTTTATTCTTCATTCGTTTATCCCCATCCCCTTAAAAATATGAATGGAGAAAAATTAGTTTAAACACCGAATCCCCAATTTTTTGTTCATTCTCTAAGAAAACCACGAGAATCTACAAATGGCTGTAGAACTTCCATCGCTAGATATTATTACTCGACCGAATGAATCCTCGGACCTTTTTTTTCAGAAATATAATAATAATAATTCAATGTCAAATGGACTGGATGAAAATTGGTGTACAAAAAAAAAATGTGTTGCCTCGCAGAATTGGAATGGCTAATAAGATCGTAATGGGTTGGACGAGGCCGAGGCCCTAACGAGCAGCCAGGGAGGAATATAGCGATCAGTATCCGGCAGGCAGTTGCGAAATCGTGACGTCGTTCCGGGGGTTGATCGTGAACAAGAAACTGAATTATTCCCACTTGTCAAATTCTCATGGCGATTCGGGTACCTAAACCAATTCGACTTTTTTCTTCTTCTTTTTATTAATCGCATAAATCTGTCGAACATGACTGAGCCAATAGATTCGCTGTTCGAATTATCCGCACACTTTTTATCTGCTAATTTCAAGTTCAACGATGCGAAATGTGTAAAAAAAAAGCAATCAAATAATTGAACGCGTCCAATTTATTTGAAAAAAAAAAAATAATAAATGAAAATTAGCTTTGTTACCGATGTTGCAGTACACTAATAAAAAAGCTTTCGCCGCTTCGATAATTCAGAATAAAGAATTCAGAGATCGCGATACTGCGAATAATGAAAAGGAAGAAATATTTACGACGTGGATTAAATCTCAGAGCCTGGGAATATCGTACCAGATGTTTTTAGCTACGGAATTCATTTCATTTATTATCGCAATATCCAACCGTATATAATCGACTCTGATCAACTTTCAGCTTTCTTTAATCAAATGAAATTTGTGAGAATGAAAAAAAAAACGTCTGTGCACCGATTTGATGAAAATTCTTGAATTATCGTAGAAATTATGCGATGAACGTGTTGTGTGCGAACGTATGAATATATTTTTGGCTCGAATCGTACAGTACAATGGTTGGTTTATAAATCGGCTGACAATCAGACTGACGATGAGGTTCACGCTCGAGTGGTTTTCCTTGCGTAAAAGTTACGTTATTTATTCCCTTCCGTTTATCGCCCTCTCAGAAAGTTACAGGACACAGGATATTGAGCCAGACGAAACCCAGACAGTATTCTTACTCACCCCTTCACTGTTCCCAAAATGCGAATTCTATTTAATCCTAGGGGTTTACTTTGTCTGTTCCATATTCACGCTTAGAATAGTTTCGAGGGTTCATAGACGGTCCTGTGACGTCCCACGTTGCCCCGTGGTCACGGAATTTCAATAAATTCGCATAATATTTGCACAGAGTTTCCACTATTTCGGGTAATTTCACCACGTTTTGGTTGCATTCCGGTTTTGCTTAACCCCCGGGGGTCGACAATAGGAACGATTCAATGTGAAACTGGATCGAATACGTTACACAGCCGTGTTTGTCGAACAACGAGCCCTTCGTTTGGCGGGCCCAGATCGATTTCGGATTCTACATTAGTAAAAAAAAACATTCATTTCGGGATTTGGTGTAACAGGGTGTCTAGGTGGCGAGGAAATATTGAAAAACGGGGAAATGTCAGGGATTCAGGGCTCATATCCTAGAATTTTTCAATTTTTCACCCGCAAGTTTGTACAATTTTCGCTAATCCTGGAGTCACCTGAGTTTCTTTGAATTGAAATGTTTATTGGTGTGTTTAGAAATTGATCAAATACGGAAATTTTTCCATTTCAAGTAAATTAAGGCTGCTTCAAGATCGAATTTTTCAATTCAAAATTCGTTTCCCAGTTTGATTCTTGGAGCGCCATATGAACAAGTCTTCGTCGTAAAATTTCAGTTAAAAAAAAGCCGACTTTGAATTGAAAAAGGCGAATTTTCGAAATATGACAATCCTTAAATCATCGTTAATTGGAAATGCGATAATTAATGAACAGTGATGATTTTTATCAGAATCCATAGATTAATTCTCCCAATATTGTTAACAGAAATCGATTTTGTCAAAATGTTTTTCTTTGAATAACTCGAAAAAAACTTGACCGATAAAACCGAAAATTTAATCATTCGTGGGATTGGAAAAACCTCATCGATTGAGACCAAATTTGTCAATATTCGTTCATCCCATCTCGAGATAATCGTCAGACAATAAATCGACGATTAAAGCTAATTTTCATTTATTCGAAAAGCTAGTTTCTGACGAGTGTGACGATAAGGATGATATATACTTGATGGACACGTCAGAAGTAGGACTGCACTTTTCTGACTCTGCCGGATCCCCTCCTCCCCCCGAGGATCAGAGTCCCACTTCTCATAATTCACTCGGAAAGCTGTAGACTTAGATCTGCATCACTTTCCGCAATCTCCGTCAACCCTAGGGGGCGAAGAGTGTCTAGAATATCGCGGAAGCAACAAGTAACCGTTCTTGTTTACCTAGGGGGCGAGAATAATGCCTGAAAGAGAAAATAGGTGAGACCCGTAAAAGTGGGGTAGATTTGTTGTGGGGTTCCTTTGCGGGAACCGGTGGTTGTGATAAAATTTCCTAGTCTCAACCCGATCCTTGCGGGGGGCCGGAACGATCCCCCGCGAACTTATCGTGTCAGATAATACCCTCGGGGTATATACGTTAGTTTGGATAAAAATGAATCGAATCTGTGTCACGTCGACGAGATTTTTTTTCAGATTTTTCAAAATAAATTTGAGCGCGTGGTGAATTTTCGAAGTTTTTTTTCAACACCTCGATGGCCGTAATCGAAAAATCTGGAAAAATTCTCAAAAAGCTTGGCATGGAATGCCCCATATATACCATATCCCATATCCCGAAAAGGGACAACGACCTGGGGTCAGAATTTCGCAGTCATAAAGCGTCGCGTCTTCAGACCGAAGCGGACGATTAATACTCGGAAGTAGATTCTTACTCGACTGTATTATATATACGAGGACCATATTTTCCGGTTAAACCACCGGATTACCGACCCTGGTTCACCCGGCTCATGTACACCTACTAATTGCGTGCTTCACTCATACTCTCTGGCTCTCGGTTTTCTCGGTTTCTCGGTGTGTAAGACGTGCCCCGATTAACGAACAGGGCTAGCAATTGATAAGCAAGGATCCCCACACGTTACGTGACGATACTAGTGAGTCATGATACCCAAAAACCAAATTAACCGTGTAGCCAAAATTCTGAGTGTCACACAATTATTCCACCCTCAAATTCGCGTTGAATGTTATACAGGGTAGCCCACACGTGAAAAATGAGGAATTCTAAAACTTGAACGGTTTGACCGATTTTCAAAAAATGTTGTTTCAACCGAACAAGAAAAATTGATAAGCATATGTACAGTGTGAAGTCCTAACGACTCGTTGGCTAGAATCGTGAACCGAGCTTTCAGACATTTGTGAACCAATTAAAGTGTCCGAATGCTCATTTTTCGATTCCAGCCAACTTCATATCAATAATTTAGGGTCTGTCTTCAATTTTTTCGATTGAAGTAGTAAAAATCTGTTTTTCAAGTGCTTGTATCTCGGAAATGGGTGGAGATTTTTTGACTGTTCAAAGCTCAAATTGAAGCTTGACTCTTCTCCTTTTTAGTGCGAAAAAGTTTTCGAAAATCGATCAACGCGTTCGACTTTTGTTCACGTTTCAAAATAGTCTTGTCCCCTTGGGACTACCCTGTACATTAATCGTGCGAGATGGCACAATTATAATGGATCGAAAAAGCTTCTGAAAAATTGAAAATTGATCCCCGCGTCAATATCTCCGCTGTCTCGAATTTGACGCGAGTTTCTCCCCGCAGGCGACGAACAGAGGCGATAAAAAGGATTCTAGAAAATACGGTAGCGATGGACCAATCTAATTGAGAAGTCGGAAATTAGATCCGCAGGGATGTTGAGGTTGAGGAATTTATACCCGCACAACCGGATACAGTAGCCGTTGCAATTTCTCAAACAACGGGCCTCGAGCTGTTCAGGCAAGTTTCCAATCTCGTGGTTTCCTGCAGGACGCGTTGCCTTTCCCGCGGATCTCCAAGTTTGACCGGAAATAGACCCACTTGTCGCTGCTCCTTCGGAGCTCGAGATATATGAAAAAAAAATGTCTATGAACGGCGAAAAAAATTACCTATTTGACAATTCATCTTTGAGCTATGAATGTAAAAAATTCGAATGAAGGAACAGAAAATTGGATAAAATTGTGGAAACCTGCAGGCTATTGGGATAAATTTTACAATCTGTGTGTAGAAGTGGGGGGTGAAAAAAAAAATGACATTGTTTTTTCATCAAAATTTTCTAAGCTATTTATTTTTATTTTCAATATTTTTTACGCGCTCGAGCAAACACAGTTAGAGTATAATACCGAGCATAGCTCGGGCTTCGATATTTTTAACGGGCTTCTCCCCTGTATTCTACCGCCTAAAATATCGGTTAGTATAATTTGATGGGTTTCATCTCTTCCAGCGCCCCTGTTAGCAAATGGAACCAAAAGTCCGCTGGGAACGATTCATAATAAAACGTGTACTTATAAAAAATTATAAAACGGAAACATTTCAGTCTGTATTACAATTTTTCTTTTTTTCGTTCTCTAGTTACGACTGCTTTCCGATATTAGTAGGAAGATAAATTGATCGAACAGCTGGAGGATCGAGGAGGCTGAGTATCCTCCACGATTTAATATCCGCGGAGTTTCATTCCACCCTCTCTTCAACGAGGTTTCAGGTACCCTTAATTGAGGCGGGGGAAATCTGGAAAATACAATAACTTCGCGAAGAATGAGAAAAACTCAAAGTAAACGGAAAAACTTGTAACACATCTTGAGAATCGTGGTCATCACGTGTCACAGACAGTGAAAAGCTCCGTAAGGGTTGAACCGATCAATCAAAAATTTCATAAACTATTTTTGTATCATTATTTATCGAAGCTTTCACAAAACAGTTTTTCTATAATCTGATTCATTTTCTAATAACAGTCATTTTCACAGATTCTAAAAATCACTCAAAAGTCAAATTTGATATCAAGTTCGATATTTGAAAAAAATCTTCTATGTACAGTAGACTCTAGATATATGGCCGAAAATGGGGCTGTAGGAGAGGAAAGCGGCCATATACGAAGAGCCCTCTCCACGCGGCAGTCCAATGTCGGCTAGCTACTGGCGGTGCAGAGCTAGCTGGCCGTAGCGTCACGACTGCGGCGTGGTGGGGGAGCGCAATTCGTGTGCGTGAAAGTCGGTGTGACGAGAGCCCCTCTTGTGGGGCCATATACCGTGCGGCCATATGCAGGCATGTCAAACACGCGGCCCGCGGGCCGCATGCGGCCCGGCAAGAAAGACATTGCGGCCCGCAAGCACCGGAAAAATTTATGCATGTACTTAGAAAAATATGGAATAAAAACTATTATCAATATGGGCCTAAAGATCAAAATCCGTTTATTCAGTATAGAAGCAATCAAATTCTCACTCTGCTATTATTGCTGTATATTTCGTTACACCCTATGCCCGTTTTGAGTTATTGCGTATCTAGTATCTTCATAGTTTCATACAATGCAGCCGAAAACGAACCTGCCTATTTCGAAACGTGAATTAAATGTGAACTCGGGGATAGATTCTCAAAAGGTTCTGTTCACTGGCACACCAAACGATGACTTTAATGTCTTGTTTGTAAATATATGTTTTTTAATTTGTCACGAAAATAGGAGTGCTTCAAAAATGGGTTTGTTAAAAGTCGCTCGGTGAATAAAAAATCGTATAGTGTCGAGGAATGATGACCTCACTTTTTGCGTACCTACTTGCGTACCTACTTGCAATTCCAGGAGCACTTTATTTGTCGTGGTAAAACAAATCCTCACAAAATCTCGAATTTGATTTGGAAGCACCGTTTGTGGCCATCACTGCACTATTTCTGGCCAGTTCTTCAAAGTTGGTTACTGAATCCTGGTTCTGATTTTAGTAGTTCATTCGAAAGTTCGATGTGACGTCGAAAAATAATTTTTTTTTATCCAACAAACGACTTTTTGAAATAACCGAATTTTTGAGAGCGTGCATTTCAGGTATGATTATGGATTTTTCGGATTCTAGAACATGCAATGAAAGGGTCATGGTTTCAGTTTTCAGAAAAAAAAGAAATAAAATGTGTGATCAATCTACGCAATCAAATGTTGAGCTCGTTTAAAAATTGCACATTCGAAAGACACTGCGAATAAAATACTTCAACCCGATTATTTTTGGGTTTGCGGCCCCCGACAAGATTCGAAGTTACTCATTTGGCCCAGAGGCTGCGATGAGTTTGACATGCCTGATCTAGAGTCTACTGTATCCTGTAAAAGCTTAGACGTTTTCTTGTTTTCATTTTTTGGATATACCTACTCCATTTTGGCTTTCGAATTCTGATTGCTGCTTCGTATTCCCTCTATTCGTCGTGAAGTTACGGTATTCTTAGAGTGAATTGTACATTTTCCAGGCGAATTTTGAAAATGTAATTTCATCAACGTGACCAGAAGCGATGGTCGTTTTTCTGTTGTGAATAGATGAAGAAACTAGAAAAAGTAAGTGAAAAATGTGTAAATGATAATTCCGACGAACGTAAGGAAGTCGCAGCAAGTGTCTTTCCACACTATAAAATTTCACCCCTTGGGAAATAAGTTTTTCGACATTAGTTCTATGAAGTGATACCGTTTGCATAATACCGCATTTCATATTTTTCACTTCCGTTTTCACAACTACCGAGACGAGATTTTTGTTCCTTCATTTTTCTAAACTGTAAAAGTAGTTTCTAGCTTGGTAAAAAGTTGAAATACTTGAAGGACGAAATTGAATCCATTGCTAACGACCACGCGGTAATGGCGATGTATACGTGTTAAGGATGTACAGGCCATACAATCTCAACCAAAAGTGAGTATCGTCGTCAATATTGAGTACTTCGAGATGAGATAAAAATCGGAAAAAAATCAACCGCAATCAAGATGATAAGAGTATTCATTTTTAATAATAATAATGCCCAAAAGTTATCAACAAATTGTTTAAAAAAATCATTGTCCAACAAATTTCCTGGTGACGTTATTGTTTTTTCATGTCAAATGAATTCGTTAATCTTTCCGAATAAACATGAATTTTTTCAGAATTTGGTCACTTTTTTTAAATTTCCGTATTCGATTTTGAAAAATGGAGAGAAAAAATCTGAATTTTGGATATATTATTTTGGAAACGATGTAGATTACAATTCCGAAGTTTCCGGAGCGTGGAACTAATAGTTTTGTAAATACAGCCTCTAGAAATTTCCGAAAACGGAAATTTAAAAAAAGTGACAAAATTCTGAAAAAATTCATGTGTATTCAGAACGATTAACGAATTCACTTGACATGAAAAAAAAATAACGTCACCAGGAAATTTGTTAAACAATGATTTGTTTAAACAATTTGTTGATAACTTTTGGGCATTATTATTATTGAAAATGAATACTCTTATCATCTTGATTGTGGTTGATTTTTTTCCGATTTTATATCTCATCTCGAAGTACTCAATATTGACGACGAGACTCACTTTTGGTTGAGATTGTATGGCCTGTACATCCTTAAATAGGCAAAACAATCCTCAAGATATCCCAACACGGTTTTGGAATTTCACGTTCTCCGCTATGCGCCGTTTTTGGCAAGTGGCGAACCTGAGTCTCACGAGTTGTGTTATTTGGTTAGCAAAATTCGTAGGATTCAGAATTCTAGAAACTATAAGTATCAACCCCGCTATCTGTATAGTATACGTGGCTGAGCATGACCCCAAGAACGCCAGGACTTCTCTTCAGCCGGGGGCGATTTGTTTCGTCAGACATTCTCACCGGAGTTGGTTACCTACTGGTCTACAACTCCGTTTTCAAGGAAAACAAATTATCGCCGGTAATCTCTTCGGAGATTATGCAGAGAATGATATTGTAACGCTGGAAGATGTTTCAGCGCGAATTTCCACCCTAGTATATCACGTTCAAGAACCGCGTCTATCTTTCGGATATCCCGTGCAGGCAATAAATTACAAAGTGAATATCCGATAGGAAAAGTGTAGGAGCTAGGAGTTCGACGTCGGAAAATTCTTTCGATTAGAAACCTCCGATATTGGTAGAATCTTATGCCGCAAAAATTCGATCCTGGAACGATTATGAATCAAAACCGCAGCTATCGTTGATAAGAAGATGAAAAAAGAAAAAAATACGTTGGAACAATTTTTTAAATCCAAGTCAATAATTTCTTCATCCATCTTTTATATAATCACATTTTTAATATCCGGTCAAAAGATGCTGGTGTGGAATACAGTGTAGCCACTTTTCTCTTCGTTTTTTTTTTTTGTACCCAAGCTTTCCTGTCTCACAATCCCCTGTCGTCTTTGCCGTCATAAGAAGAAGGGTCGATTAAAACGGAGCCTGCAATCGACAGATAACGGAGAAGGAATTCTTGGTTATTTTCTTATCAGTATCAAAAATTTTACGTTGCTTATAAAAATAGTTTGCGAGAATAACACATAGAAGAGTCCCGCAGACGCTATAAATTTGAGAATATAACCGAGGCAGCTACCTACGACGGTAAGAAAGGTAGTTAATAATTCTCACACGTTAAAAAAAATTTTCCTCATAAATAATCAAACTTGTGACACACACATACCGTCGACCATATGCTAAACGATCCATATACCCGCGACGTATATTTCTGTCCAATGATATACGATGCATATACGATACTTTTTATTTCCTCGCAATTTCCGGTATGTCGCATCAATCGATTTCCCAGGGAAATAATTCCACCCCTGTTAAACACAATTTGATGTATCTACGTAGATCTAATCGACCAATTGATTCTGACAGTAGATGACATTTTTTCGAGTTACTTTAGTTGAAGATCCACAATATCTAAAAGCCCTCGAAAATAAAAATTGACCTAATAATCAGTCTTCAAATAAAAGACGGTAAACCACGATTCGAAAGTCATAGAAGACTCAAATTCTCTGAGAGTCAGAAAAAGTGTAATTAGAAGTAAAAATCGTGGTCAGTTGATCTTTCGGATTGTTTGAAAGTCTCTGGATTCCCTCGAAATTATTTCTTTCGTTCAGAAAGTAATTGGAAGTTGTTTGAAGTCCTTCGTAATCACTAGAAGGTTCTGATGGTTGATGAAAGTCTTCGGAAGTCCTTGAGCCATAAAGTATCGTGGTCAGTTGCATAATTATGCAATATAATTAATGCATATAAACTAGAGATAATCCTTGAATTTTGTTGCTGAATCCATATGAAAAAAAGGGTGAACAAAACGTACCAGGAAAGAGGATTTTGGTCTGGAGAGAAGTCAAAGGCACTTTAATCCATTCACACGTCTCGTTAGCGTCGCGGATTAGGAGTGAAGTATAGAGATGGAGAAAAATAGTAGGAATATAGGATTTTTTGCTGTATGATAGAGGCAAAAACGCGAAAAATCCTGGTTGATCCATGTCTTTGGGGTGGTTTCACTGCAAACGAGCTCTAAGGCCGCGGTTCTCCGTGTATCTAACAATAAGCCTCACGGTATTGTGCCCTCAGATGCGGGCAATTAGGCTGGTTACGCTATAGCTATAATCATTATCAAGCCTCAAACTCGCATCTACGTGTAGAAGATAAGTCGTCCTCTTTTCAGAGGACATCCTCGTGTTGCGAATAGTAAAAACAAAAAGACAGAATAACAGAGAGAAAAAAATGGCACAGATGCAGTTTCTGAAAGCCGGTATAGATCGTCCACCCGTCTGCAGGGATTTACTCGACAGAAACGGGGGTATAGAGTAGAAAAAGGGGGGAGGGAGGCAAAAGCCATAAATTTGAAGGGATTTTGTCGCAGGAATAGTGCGCTTAGCAAAGTCCAAGATTCGCTCGGAAGTAGGGGATGGGATCGGCATCTAATATCCGCGATTGTCCCAGCACCTTGGACTTCCAGAATGTTCGGAAGCGCATCGAGCTTTCCTGCTCGTATAACTTGTCACCGACTCAGCAACTCTCCTTTGGCCTGAGAATAGACGAGGATAACAGAGAGCGAAATGGGACTCCGATTGTAAAACGGCGTTGAAGCATACTTTGAAATCGAGACTGATTTCAAACTCAGATGGAATCTAAAGATCCGAAACCATTGTCTGAGGGCAAAATACGAGCAGATGAAAAAAATACGGTCATTGTTTTCCACAATCCTTTGTCACGAGTGTACGGTATACAAAATTAATTGTTAGCGGTGAAGATATGATAATAACGAGGTGCTTCAGACGATACCGAGGCTCCGTAGGAGAACTTGAGAAGCTAGAGAACCTCAACGAGCGCTAACTCGCGATAAGATTTAATTATATTCACTAGTACTCAGACTCAGATCGCGACTAGTCGGGTGTAGTCTCGAGCCCTAGGGCCCTGCTTTTAGCAAGGGAGCCCACACGGAGTTTATAGGGTTTACCAGGAGTGCCGTTTGACTGAACCCTGCCCCAACCCAACTGCGAGGAGCAAACTTGAGATAGGGAAACGAACCGACTGCTTTTATAATCTGTGTCTTAAATCTCAGTCCCTGGGCACATCCGAAGATGTCAAAAAAAAAATAGGGGGATGATTATGCGAGTGACTGGACGCGAACACTTTTTGCGATATCACTTGCGATATTCGCAGAGCTTTTTCCTTTCTTGGTTCACGTCGCTTAGCACACGTATGGATATAATATTCATCCACGTATAGTTTGAGCTTTTGTGAATAGAGAGACGCCGATGGATTTTTTTGTTATTGAGAAAGGTTCGTCACGTTCGAGGAATAACCTACGGTAACTGTATATTGGCGGGACGAAAGGCAACTCGGTCTTGAAAGAATGAATTTTCACAGCCAGTCCAAGCTGACGTGAGACCGTAGCTCTTGATATACTTAGGCTCGATCGTATTCTACGACCTCCGACCGAAATCGAGAGAAACGGTGGAATGAGAATTACGCTGACCATGGACCTCGGGATCGTGTCCGAACCAGTTTCTACACACATAACTATATTTCATACGAATAATAACCCACCGTCACCGAGGTTCGATATTTACCATATATTATGGGTTGATCCCATACCCTCAACACGATTCACGAATAGCCCTGCAGAAAAAAAAAGAATATCGTGTAACATGTGCTGCTGCTTGGCTCAAGAATTTAATAAAAATTTGTAGAAAAACCTAATTTTTCATTTTTATTTTCTGTTTCTTTTTTCTTCTTCTCCTTCTCTCAGGTTGCTCTAATTTAATTCTGACCCTATATAACAGCTAACTCAAGATACGAAAGATCTAGTTTCTCGAAAGTATATGAGATACTTTGTGTTTTACCAAAGAGGTAGGTAATGGATCACTCATGGTATACCGTCGCGCTTTTGTTTTACCAGGATTTGAATCTCTTTCGACGTCTGAGTCGGAGGCTCAGACGTCACCCTCCCTCCCCACCTCCTATTCGCGCGCTTTTACGACGGGTAAACAATTTCTATTCTACTTGGGTAAATAATGGCTTGTTTTTCTCGACTGGTCCTCTCTCAAAACCTCCGACCGTAATCGATCCCATGGTTAACCCCTTCGAGTTGCAGCCCGAATATAAAGGGTTTTAACGACTCTATGAAAGCCTTAACAGATTAGGAGATTCCAAGGATCGCGCCCCCCTCCGAGAAACGGATGCGTCAAATCATCCCTCGAAAACGTCGAGGTCCCATGGAATTCGACGAGCAGAATCTGATAAGACGCCCTCTTCGATTTCGGCTCAAAGTCAAATCGCTTTCGAAACCGGGATCGGGAATATCGCCGAGGGGGAGGGGGAAGAGAAATACAGAAGATAAATAGGAAGCACAGAAGAAGGGGAGGAAGAAACGAGATCCGAACTGATTGGGTGCGGGGATTAATTCGCTCGGCTTATTTCGAGAAGGTGAAAGCCGCCATTTTTCCCCTATGCGATTTCATTCCTGCCATTCTCCGCGGTCAAAGCCCGAAGTTCGGTGCGTCTGATCTCAAGATTCTGAACCGTGAGATCCGAGGACCCCCTGCGGTCCTGGAATCAAGGGTCTCGTGCTCTTCAATTAATCGACGACCTTGAAAGCCGGGGTCAGATTGGATGGAGTGAATATGTAGAAAGAGGTAATGGAAGTCCACGAGGACTGGAGATTCGTGAAAATAGAATTCTAAATTTGACTGTTCGTCCGCCTTAACTTTGTTGAGCTAGTCAAATTGCGTTTGAGGACGGGGTTGTATATGTATCAAAGCAATCTTGTTTATCCGGGTGGAGCGCGATACCCGGTCCCAATTCTCTCGCCAGTTTTCTTCATACCGTACAGTGTAGACCGGTAGGTATATATATTCGCAATAAGATCTGCGACGAGCACTCCCGCAATTGTGAAGGAACGATAAAAGTGGAAGTAGAAAATAGAACCGATCGGTACTTTACGACCAACGTGATCCGGTAGCGGTAGTTAAATTCAATATATCGTTAAGCTTAACCTACCATTGCTAACGATGATCGTTATTTGAACATCATTAACGATACGACGACAGCAAATCGTTTAGAAATTGAGAGACTATCCGCGCAGCTTATTCTTCTACCAATCTAGCCGAAACGGTATCGCCGATCGGTTTTCGGGGGAAAAAAAACAGAACAAAATTTGTTATTTCATCCTCGATATAACGCCGATAAAGCTTCGTAGGTACGGATATATTTTTTTACCGGTAAGTGCGAGGCATAAACCGGAAAAAAACCAGCCTCGCTTTATATCCGATTGGTCTAGTGCCCCGTCGCCGTCTGGGCTAATTTAGTTTCCTACGTTAGGTATATAAACGCCGTGTAAGAAGCTTTTTGGAAAGAAATTTACTCGACGCTTTTCACTTTAGTGTTTTTGTTTTTTTTTTCTTACAGAATTTATAAAGACGGAGGAGGAGAGTAGGATGAATGGGGTAATTCGGCTGAAAATTGACAATCTTCAATTTTTCTAACCTACGAATTTCCTAAAGCTGCAATTAGGCCAAGATTCCCAGACTACCAAAATTTCCTATAATCATACCCATTATTGTTAGAAACAGGGGATCAAGTCCGCCAACAATAATCCTGGGGGACTATAATCCATATACAGTCTGGGTGAATTCGGGTATTTGACTCGAGGGGTTCCACCTTAAGGTAACGAAGCGAATAATCCCCATCCGACTAAAATTCTTAAATATTTTTAAAGATAGCCGGATGATGTCGCTTCGCGATTCTTCTTCTTATTTTGGGAATATTTGTTCTCATCAAAAAAGGGCTACTTTATTAATAAATTTTCCCATCGCCCGCGGGAGCTCTTTGTCGGTGATACCGGGTCTGAATTTTGAAGAGTTTGCTAATTTTCTTTGTCAAGGGGGTGTATAGACATAGCGAGCATCTCATTTCGTATTCCGCTCCACTTACAGCTCGCGCATTTCGCCCCGTGGGTTTTTCGGACCGATATACGCCAGGCAGTAAAAGACCCGCAGTCTGGCTCGATCGAGCTTGAAAGCTCGGAAAAGAAAGAAGAAGAAGAAGAATGAAAGAAAAATAAGCATTTTTCAATCACGTGACAAGTGCATAATATTCTGTTACAGGCCCTGTCCGATCTGCTGCTCGGAGTATTCTGTATTCCGTTCACCCTGCTGGGACAAATGCTCAAGAATTTTGTCTTCGGTATCACGATGTGCAAGCTGATACCTTACTTTCAAGGTAAGACACGAGAGACAATCAACTGGATAGAGAACTGTATTCGTTTCACGTTTTGACATCCTACGTTACACTCGCAAGACCTTTGCCTGATTAAATTAACAAACTTTCGTAATTGCCGTATCAAGCTCGACTGCCTCTGCCAGCTTGTTTGTCGCCCCCCTTTTCCACGCACTCCCTAACCGCATAATTTTTTCATAAACGTCTGTCTTCGAAAATATTCATCCTCCGAGTTCTATTTGCAATCGGATCAAGCGCCACTCCGTTCAGGGGAGACATGATTTGTATTCAAGTATTTGACTGATATGTGGGGTGAAGAGTGGTTTGCACAATGTTGATCCTGGTTCAGAATAAAACCACTTGTATTAGGAGTCTACACGTGAAGTTTTAGCCAAATCGGAGTTTCGATGTGAATAGTGAAGAGATTTGCAGAATGCAGTCATCATTTCAAGCTTTTCATATTTGTTAGCGCTCAAGCGCTCAGATTACAGATCGAACCTTTCGGTCCACATATTCCCATACAAACATCACTGATTTTTCAAATAACTCTAAAATCGGGCCTGAAAGGGCCATGTCTCCCCTCCAGGGTACCATAGAATTGATGAAGGCGCTAAAGAACAAGAAGACATGGATTGAGTTTAATTGAAAAGATGACGCTAGCAGGCGCAAGGTCGGTGATAGGAAGGGGACAGACATCTAGGAGATTTAGAGCCTCGTCTTATCGCGAGAGGGAAGGGAAAAAAAAGAATATGCGGTTGAGAGGGGCGTGGATCGGGGAAGAGCCGCTAGTCATTAATGTAACTGTAATTAATCCTGGCTTGGCTCGACGCGGGGCTGCATGGGCGGACATAATACCCCCGGTGGTAATTTGCATGAATTTCTATATCCATTGAGAATTCGACGCGGGGATAAGGCGTTATTTGAGAAATATGTAAATTCAGAAAGCGGAAGTCGATGCGATGGATGAATCAAGGCTCTTCTTCCTCAAACCTGGAGGATAATTAGAGTCCCTGATTCTTGAAAATATCCAAGTCTTCGGCTTCTTTTTTTTCTGATTCACCTGGAGGATGAAGAAAGGCTGACCCAGTTTCGTACCGCGTTTCCTCTTATATATCCTCCGCCTATGGGAACGTGGCTGATGGTGTAGTCCTGACTTTCGTTAGACTCTGACAATAAGAAGATTACTAGACAATTCCGGTTGATTGTTGACGCTGGTTGGTTGCTTTCGGTAAGAAAAACCTCTCAAAGTCCGTCCTGATCGTGAGTCGACTCATAGACCGCGAGGCATTGATCCCAAACTGTACGTCTGTATACTCTTGGCGAGGCTTATGTCGCGAGTGTAGGTCTCGCAGTAATTTTTTCGGGATTTTCTTCTCAGCGAAGGAGAAACGTCGGAATTTTTTTTTTCTCGCGGTAATCAGAGCTGAAAAATGTCTATCGAGTTACTTTCTCCGACAGTTTGCTAATTGGAGATCAAGAATATCAATTCTCGTGGAATAAAAAATTAAGGTTTGTGAAAACCGAGCAGAGTTTTCGGCGCGCAAAGAGGATGAGAAAGTTTTTATTATCCTACAAGTAGGGTAGTTTTATAGGGTGAGCTTTTAAGAATTATGGGTTCTAAATCATACCAGCTTACCGCTTCTCTCTCTCTCTCTCTCTCTCTCTCTCTGTAAATTCAAAACTTTACTTTAAAGTAACTTAATTAATTTATGAAAAGTTTAATTCCAGCGAACAAGACGTCTCGACTCTCACTTTGCTACTCGGGTTTCGCACGTGCCGTGCGTCTCTAGTCTATAGTTTACCAAAAGGTCTGTTACATCTGTTATACAAACCCAGCTACAATTACCGAGGTCAAAGATTAAACCGAGACGAAACAAGTTCGCTACGTGTTCTCAGCCGAGATTTTCACCCCCTGCCGATCAACGGCGATTTCAAGAGAGCCGAGGCACATCTTCAACGAGCGTAATGACGTCGGTAGCGCGGCGAAGACGGTTCCTTGAAAAGCTTTTCACCACCGGCGGGGAAAACTTGTGGCGAAGCTCGAGGGGCCGACGGGTTTTTGGGGACGCTTCGCTATCTTAACGAGACCCAAGCGAACACTTCCGTCGGCATAGCTGGGGCCGGGATGAACGGACTCCTCGTCGAGAGACGTGAATCTCTTGAATCCCGGTCCGGCCCCGGGGTACAACGTCAGAAATAAAAATGGGGCCGAGGGAGCGGAGAGCTTGGGAACGGAGGGGTACTTTTTTGCGGAAAGCTTGACGGTTAGTTTTTGCCTCCGAGTACAAACCGCGAGCCGTGAAACGGCAGGAAAACGGTGCGAGAAAGTGACAGGGACAAGGTAAAGGGGCTTAGAGAATTACGAGGCGAGCTGCTTGACAAACAAAAAACAGGACAAAAAAATAATGCATTCATTCTCGAAGTCCCTGCAAGCTTGAAGCTTTCGGGGGTTAAACACCGATCCTCACACGGTGTAACGACCATGGTTACGATATGAGCATCGCTATACCCTGTAAAAATTCAAGATTCAAAGTATATTTTAGGCTCATTATATCGATCCCAGGGTAATTAACCTCGGATTAATTACTCACTTAAACAAATAAACGAATGAATTCACGTTTGACACAAGTCGAGTAGATTAACGGTACGTCTTTTTTTTTTTACACTTCTCGAGGGAATTTTAGTGTCTGACCGCGTAGGATCCTCGAACCATCACTTACCCCAATTTTTTGTCCGTTTGTTAATTACTCTTGTCAGTTGGATTTATTCATTCGACGTGAGATATTATGATTAATTAATAGCGAGTCAAGTTATCCATTAGGGGCCTTGGTACCGTCGAAGCGGAATTTTTATCGAGTGTAAACGCGTGCGACAAACTACAAGCGATATCATCTACCGCTGCGTCGGTTTGAGGGTTACCACTACTGTTTCTGACACGATAATAATATATCTGGAAACTGTCAAGCGCATAGTCTTTGTCAAGTGTCCCATCACCCGAATCTGGACGAGATTTATCACGTGGTGCGTAAAAACGGTTCTTCTCAATTACTGATAGATCTGGGAAAAAGGATTTTCGTACTCGTCGACGTGGAATTATGTGGAATGAAATTTGAATCTCAGGGAGAATTTTATTTTCGCAAAGCATGGATTGAAGATTGAATGCCTCTTGATTGTGGTAATAAGATCATAGAAAATGTGGGGAAATTATATTCCCTGATATTTCGCTTTGCCAGGAGTAAGCCGTTTGGCACCATCCATCTCCTTAATTCATTTTTACCTAAAAATGTTCGTGTAATGAGAAAAATGTTAAATTCACGCCTAACCGCAAGCTCAGCGTTACGTGTCCCCTCCCTCATTTCTCGGCCTCTGCGTCAGGCTCAAGCTCTCTCGCTTTTGGCACTGTAATTTTGGCCCTCGTGTTAAACGTCCCGTGGATTCCCTTGTTACATTCAGACTTCATGGCACTGTATGAATTTTCCAAGACATATATATATATATATATTATCGTTTAATTTCAACGAAAGCATTTGCGCCTCTCAACGCCATCAACCCTACGTCAATGGTTTTCCGGGTTGGGTGAAAATGTAAAAAGAAAAAATACGACAAATGTAAGGAATGTTTGGAACCAATTCGTATGTTTGGTGTCTCACCGAGTTTCGTGAAATTTTTTGAATTCTCTAGATCTTCAGAATTATAGAATTCTTCGAAAGTACCACAAGTTCCACGGTTTTCTACTAAAAAAATTCATATCTTTTACAATTTTCAATATTTTTTCGCAAAAATTCAGAACCATGCTCTCGAGTTATGGTACTTTCATAGAAAAAATACTTTGGCACGATGGCTTCCGGAAAGTATATTTATTCTGAAGGTTCTGAAGATTCTGCCTGTTCACCACTCGTACTATTCGACTGGGAAATGATTATTACGGGTCAAATCTGATGAAGCCTGATTTTCTCTATTTTCCAGCCGTCTCCGTGTCCGTGAGTGTTTGGACTCTGGTGGCGATATCGTTGGAGCGATATTTCGCGATTTGTAAACCGCTGAAATCACGTCGATGGCAGACTCGTTGTCACGCTTGCAAAATGATCGCTGTCGTCTGGGCCGCAAGCCTGGTCTGGAACACACCAATCCTCATAGTTTCGCGACTTAAGGAGATCAGTGACAGCGGTATGGAGAATGCGCGATGTAAAGTGTTAACTCTACGGTAGCATACACCCTCCAACCTCCCTTTCGTACTTTACCGTTATCCTCCGTTACCTCCTCCGCCGTTTGGTTTTATTCGGCAGAGTGTTTCCTTTTTCCACTTCTCAAACGTCAGGCTTTATAGAAATTCCTGTTTCCTCGTGAATTTCCGCATTCAACGGTTTACGAGAATCCTTCACTCCCTCCTTCGCTATTTTTATTTATTTATCATTATTATTATTATTATTCTTATTTTATTCATCCCCCTTTTTTTGCCCTCGTCCAGCACCGAGTGACATTTTATCGCTATTTTTGTATAAAATTATTAAACGCTTCCTTTGTCGTCTAGTCCCGGGGGATTTTTCATCCTGCTTTTCTATTCGTGTTTCGATCCTCGTAGTCTGACACGGACGGTAGATTTAGGAGAGCCTTGGGGGCAGGATACCGGAGGGGTTGAAAATGGAAGGAGAGAGAGGAAAAAAAAACCCGTAATAACGTTCTTTCGTTCATGCAGTAATTTTATGCTCCATGCATGGCTAAATTCACGAGTAGCGAGGGCGACTTTATATATAAGGGTGCGTAATAAAACTCTGAGATTATCAAACGATTCGAATCGTCGCCGTTTGCGAAATGATAAGAAAAAAAAAATGAGAGATAAAGCTAAACGAAAAATTGGAATTCAGAAGCATGAAAAAAAAGACGATCAGTAAAGCCATTCGATTGCGGTTGAGCTACTTTACCCAGCTGTAATGCAATTTTCGGCGATTCTACTCTGCCAAGCGCGAAAACCTCCACCTCCGCTTCCACCGTTGATCTTATGCGAGGAACTTATGCCTGAAGCTATTCGTCTACGCATTTGATCACACGTAGCTTCTAGCTTACATCAGCCAAATTCTATATCAAACTAACGTTCATTAAATTTGCTATTCAATTCACCATCGGGTCCCGAGAAGCTCCAAGCTGCTACTAGAAGACGTTCTAGTGAACGTCAAACTGGGCTAATTGAGTATTTCGCAAAGCTATTCCCCGCCGTTTACTGAGAATTTTCCGAGTTATTTACAGCACAATAACCTCAGGCCTCATTTTCTGGAGTCTTCCGTTATCTCATTCTAGGTAGAAAAAAATGCCGCGAAGAATGGCCGAGCATCGCCCCCGAGATAGCTTTCAACATATTTCTGGACGTTATTCTGCTGATCATCCCTTTAATAATGATGACACTGGCGTATTCGCTTATCGTCACAAGACTCAAACGAAGAGAAATCCAGCATAGCTCAATCCGTCAGAAGCAGCGTGAGTATTCAACAGTCTCGTTTAAAAGAGAAAAACGATTCAATTTAAACGTGAATTTAGTGTTACTTTTTATTTTTCTCTGTCAATTAAGTTTTCAAAAGATGACAGATATTCACAAGTCCGCCAGACTTTCGTCTCTTTCCACTTGAATCCTGCGTTTTTTCTTAGAACCGCTAGCGTTTATGAGGATTAACGGTTCAACCTAACCCGAGTCAAGGCTGTCCCAGACATTCGTCGATCTTAAGATTTTACGAGGTCCTTTCGCCGACCTTCGAGACCGCAATAATTACTTGGAACCGTAGTCCGATATCAGCGGTTATAAAACAATGGGTCATCTTACCGGGGGTCATTAACGTCCCGCACAGCTGATCATTGGCTTTTTACCAACGTTCGAGAATCGATCGCAGTATATATAATAGCGCGAGAAGTGAAATGAGGCAGTCTTCATCTTCGTAACAACGTCGCTCGTCCCAATTTTTTTTTTTGGCCAGTCGAACGAACGGGATCGTCAGCAACAGTGAACGGTACCAGTCTGCCGAAGTCATTCAGCGAAAGTTCAAGGGCCATGGTCACACCCCTGGGTCAACACAGGCTGCTCCCGTCCTCGGGATACTTCAAGGGAGTTCCAAGGGCAAGATCGCACGGAACCTTGTCCCAGGATATAGGAGGTTCTAAAAAACCTCGTCACACATCTTCCCGGAGGAGAGCAGAGGCTGTTAAGCTCTGGTTGATGAGAGGAATGGTCAGTGGGAAATTTGATATCTCACAACGTTACTTGATCAACGCTCCAATCAACTCGTATTTAATAACCTCAGGTACAGCTGCCTGGGTCAGGAACACCGAGAGTCGTAGCATGCAGAAGCGGTACCACACTCTCATCGTCTACCCAACATCAGCAGACCGAAAATACCGACAATGCGGAAGAGTCGGAGAACTCGGTGGGCGAAGAGCAGCAGGACACTACCTACACCTTCAGCAGACACGCGATCAGGAGCAATTACATGGACAAGAGCATAGAGGCCAAGAAGAAGGTGAGAGAGAGTCCGTTTGTTCAAAGTAGCCAGCCTCCGCCTGTGGCTGCAGCTGGCTGGCCACTTTCCAGAGAAATCTATGAATTGGTAGAGACCTTCATCTTCGCCCAATTATTGGGAAGACTAAAAGTCCTGACCTCTTACTCGACGGTTAGATCCGCGATCTTGAATCGGAGCTGCTCGAATTCAGTTTTTTCATCATATCTCGACAACAATTGATCCTGCCGTGACAGTGGTCATTATAAAAAATGAAGCCTACTAAATTTACTGCAACAAAGGTATAATACATTTTTCTCCTATCTTCGATAGTTTTTGTCTAATACATCAGTGAACACGTATATAATTCGCACAAGGTTCTATACAAATATTTGATACTTTCAGCCTTGTGTTCCACAAAAACTGGTAAAGATATGGAAAAAATGTATGACAACTTTGTTGTAGTAAATTTAATAAACTTCATTTTTCATAATAACCTTTGTGACGATAGGATCAATAGTTGTCAAGATATGATGAAAAAACTGATTCAAGATAGATATTTAATGATTATTTCTTCTATATCTGCTATTTTGACTGGACTATTAGGTCAAATCATCAAGAATATTGAAGCCAAAGTCCCTCAAATGATACTCAAAGATAACCCTTGACGTCAGCTTGAAAAAGATGTTTATTCAATTTTTTTCAAGTGTTGTACGTTTGTCTTCCCACTATTCAACGAATCTAACGACGTTTCGTCCGATTTCTAGGTGATAGTGATGCTCTGTGTGGTGATGCTGACGTTTTTCGTATGTTGGACTCCGCTGTACGTAATAAACACGTGGTACTTGTTCGCTCCGAATCTTGTCTACGGCGTAGTCGGCCGGACAGGGGTCAGTCTGATACAGCTGTTGGCGTATTGGTCATGCTGTTGTAATCCAATAATCTACTGTTACATGAACCGTAATTTCCGACAAGCGGTCAAAAGCATATCATACGATTGTTGGAGGTAGGGAGAAATTAAAATGGACTACTAATCTAAACCTAATGAGATCGAGATTGAGAGTGAAAATTATACCGCGTTCGATAACGGAACGATCGATGATACCCTGAACTCTACGCAGAACCGAAGTACATTTTAAGGTACTTACCCTATAAATTCCCTCTACAAAATTGTTTTAACCCCATGCTCGAACAATCGAAATCCGAGATCCTCTCATGTAACAAATCCTCCGAGTCCTCGCCTCCCACACCGAACCAGACTCAAGGCTCCAGCTAATTTCTAACGAATTATTCGAGAACACTTGTTAATTTCGTCGGCCCACGAGGACCGACGAGAAATTTCGAATCAAGATTAAACCGGTTCAATTAATTCGTCTACCTGTGTCTCAAATTAAGACACTATTTTCTACCCTCAAATTCCCCAATGTCAACCCATAGAGAAAAAATGTTCTGCCAAGATTAAAAAAATATATACATAATTAATTATTCAACAATTTGACAACTCACGACGCTTTGACCCCTCAGCGCTTACTGCGGATGCGGACACGAGGCTACAGGAAATTCCGGAAGCGCTGTTCGCCACGGGCCCCGGCACAATAGCGAAGTTAGCGGGATCGATTCGCTGATCTACATGAGGAGAGCGTCGCTAATGGCAACGAAAACCGGTATGTCACTTCAGTGGTGAAAAGTCGATTTGAAACCCCCTAAATATGAGCGATCGTCTTCCTGTTTCAGAAGTAGTTATCCTCGAAGCCGAGCAAAGTGTTTAGCAGCGGCTGCGGGTCTACCGAGTTCCCAGATCCAAAGTTTTGCGAAACCGGTGCGTCGATCATCGTCGTGAGTGGGAACCCGATAACGTCGCCCGTGGTGGCGCCTCAGCTCGGTTCGCCGTCGCGGTCGTCCTGCGCGAACGAAGATCAGGACGGATTTCTGGTCCGGATAACCTGGCGGAGTTCTGGCTCGAAATCATCGACTAAAAAAACTGATAGAAACCGGATTCAGACTCGGATTGGTAAGAATCAAAAAAATTTGGGACTATATTTGTCTTCGGCGTCGTGCCTGGACTCCTGGGAAAAATCTTGTGCGGATAATTCGAGGGTCCTTTACGACTGACCAGCCTCGACTGGGACTTTGACAAAAATTAATAAGCGGTGAGGGGATATGACGGAATAGAATTATAGGGGTGAAGATTGAAAGCTCGCGATGATGATGGATGAGGCAGTTAATAAAATTGTGAAAAATTGAATATTGATTTTGTTCAATCGATGTGTGTTAGCTGTTTTTATTATTATTATTGTTATTATAGTGTAAATAAATCAAGTTCATCGATATTTATACACTTTGAGGGTATAATAATATGACAGGAACTGCGTATTTAGTAAATAATTACATATAATAGGTATAATTATACCCAAGTGTTGTGATTGGAATATAATAACAATAACTTTCTACCTACATATTATATTTTCGAATAGTTATTAATAAATTATATTCTCCTTATTAATTTATTTGATAAACGTGTCCTCGGCGATACAGATCATGTTTTAATTCTACCGGAAGTTTTAACCTCGATTATACATTATTAATGATAATAATTTGGTAGATTTTTTTCATTGACACTAAAAAAAAAAGGACAAGTCTATGTAATTTAAATTGTTCTAAAAACAACGATAAATATTTGTAATTAAAATAATTCACCTTCGAGTTCAAAAGAATAAAAATTAATGTTTGTATATCAAAATACATAAAAAAAAATCGTTCATCATAGCGGAATACAGATACAGCCTTCTGTGTCTTTAATGCTAATTTATATTTGTATAAAAGTATTATATATATTTAACTGAGAATAAATATTTGCCCATTGTTGCTTAACCCTGATCCCAAATAACTGACAATTTATACAGTCACTAAAAAGACTCTCACCAAATTTGAAAATTCTTTTAACTTTTACTTATTTTTCGTTATATCAACTAATTTTTTATTGTCTCAAAATTATATATATCAACGATATCATATAACGGAAGGAAGGTTGATCACTGTCAAGATATAATCGTCTCAATTTACCATCACAGTTTTATAAACTCGAAATTTAATCAGAATCGTGAAATCGAGTCGATTATACCTTCAACAGCAGACAGTTATTCGTCAGATCGGTATTTTATCGTCTAATCAATCATAATAGATGTCGTTTAACCAATCGATCTATTTATTTATTTATTAACGCGTCAGAGCAGCTCTGCAGATCAAATTACGATTCGGGGTGGTGCAGGATCGAATCGAAAGTGTTGGATTTCGTGCCCGTATCTGAATATCCAGACTCCCGATAAGAAATAAATAAAAATAATCCAAAGCTGAAGGGTTTATAAGCCAAAGCGCTTTCGACTTTGTCAGGCTCAACCGCGCCGCCTATAATCATACCGATTTTTCGAGTGATCGTTGCTGATAAGAACGTCGGCTTCCTGGTCATCCAGGTCCGATATCTTAATCGCGCTAAAAGTCTACGGAGGTTCTCGATATCTTCCTTCGACTCTTCCGCACCCGCAGCCCTTGCAGCAGCTGAACAGTCCGGAAAAACTTTTCCTGAATCCACTGCTCATGAAGCAATATGTGATCGGGTTGCAGCAGGAGCTGCAAAACGCTAGGAGATGGAAGTAGCTGATCCAGGTGGGATTGAGCCCGCCGTAGAGAGCGTCGGGGCTGAAGAGGGCGACGGTGTTTATGACGTACAGCGGCGTCCAGAAGAGGAAGAACTCGAGGACTACGACGCAGAGCATCTCGACGATTCTTCTCTTTCGTTTCCTCTTCAGAACCAGCTTCTTCGGCCTGGTCGCGGTCTGCGAAGGGTCCCCTTCCTCCCAAGGCTTCGATGTACTCTGCAGAGACGATTTTCCAACGAGTTTTAAACTCCGCGGGGACGACGGAGTGCGTTCTAAAGTCCTCACGGAGCAACGGGTCAATGTGTCACCTCGGGATCCGAGGTAGACCTCAGAGGCCACGGAACCATTTGCTGGGAATATATATCAAAATGAAATGTGAATTTGACAAATATCACTTTGCAAACTGTTAGAAAAATTGTTCACAAACAAATTTATTATTTTTAGCATAATATAAACTCTGGGATGGTCCGCGAGTTCAGAGTTTCTGGTCGCAAACTGTTCACACACAATTTTTTTTATAGACTATCTTTCAACTTGCCGTTTCACTGTTTTCAGAGGAATGAGAAAGAGGATCAAGTTATGAAAACGATGATATCTTGGGAATGGATTGACCCAATTGAATGAAAATTGGTATCACATGGTTTCCTGTATCGTTCATCACGCATCTGAAGTCAGATTTGCAAAATTTCAATTCGGCTTATTCAATATACTGAAAAAAAAAAATAACCAAAGTATCTGGATTTTGATGGAAATTTGGACCAGGAGGTTTTTTGAGTAACTGACCACAAATTCGTCGTCGAATTTTCAAAAGTTCAAACCAAATAACAATATTTTTACTACGGGAACTCGGAAAGTTCAAAGGCTAACAATAGGGCCACAATTTTGATCAGACCATGAAGTTGATTCTTTGTCAGAGGCGTTTTTTCTGACCAGTTTTGAGGCCGGAAAAAAGGGTTCAGTTTCCATTACAGACACGAAACTTCGGCTTCAAAAATTCATAATTTGTGTATGTAGCCCCTTGAGGGATGAACGGATTTTCATTTCGCTGCGTGGATACGAAAGAATTGGGTTAAAGCCCGACAAAAAAATTTCAATTAAAAAATTACAAACGTTGTTTCAAAAACGGAACCATTGCCACTGGTTGGTCCATGATTTCCATTTTAACCAAACTTGCCAGTCTGAAGAACAATAGTTTGGCTTTTTTCGAATATCCGATGTTACTCCTGACTCTCCAAAATATTCTTCTTTCTCCGCCAGTGCGAACTGCGGGATTAAGGCGGCGTCTCACACAGGATTTAATCCGGTTAAATCGTCGAAAATAAGCCACGGATCAAGTATGTATAGTGGTTAGGCCCGCCTCGGGCCACGATACGTGGATCTGGGTGTTTGAACCCGCGCTGTTATCCAGACGGGGAATAATATTAATCGGCATAATAAAACGAGTCTCAGTCTCATTTCGAAATCGAATCTCGACGCTTATTAAACCCCCGGGGATAATTAACGGATTGATTGATTACAATCCCCGAAATTTTCGGGAACGGAACCTTAATTTCTCCCCATCAATTACAACCCCGCGGTTATAAGTCAACCGGAAGTATACATATAACGAAAATCCACCACGTCCATCACTCGCATCTGGTGCTTGTCTCTTTCCTGTTTTTTCTTCAAGGCAGTCGATAAAATTTGTGACGTAATCAAACGATTGAGACATTGCTTAACCTGATTTCCTCACGACGGCCGGATCGACGCTCCTCTGCAGGGTGATGGTGATGAGGGTGTAGGTCGTGACCAGAATAACCAGGGGAAAAATCAACAACACCGCGTCGAGTATCAGGTTGTAGGCTTTTTCGTATTCTCCATGACCCGGCCAGTCCTCCCTGCACTTTTGGTGTCCTTGAAGCATAAGGAAAAGAAGAATTAACAAATTTCAAAAACCACGTTAGGTCAGATCAAATTAGCTCGTGGTATCAAAGTTTTGGCGCGTAAAACTTGGGAAAATTTCCTCAGTGGAAACGCATCCAGGACGTAGAGATGGCTACTCTATTTTCTTGCGAGATCATTGGACGGTGAGAAAGATGCTGTGCCAACGGCGGAAGTTAGTCCAGCTCGAAACTAAAAGTCGGTGGAATGTGTGTGATAACGAAATACACGGTCATTACTTTTCTCTTTCTTCAATCATCTCGACCGTAAAGCAGTTCCGTTCTACCAGAAAGAGAAAAAACTTGTGTTCTGCGATATAGAAGCCCCAAAAAGCTCGGGAATAAAAAGTTCCGAGTTGAAAGGATGAAATGATGAAATTCAAAGTATGAAAGAAAATGTGTCGAAAGAGCTGCCGCCTCCTGCCAATAAATAATTAACTTAGTTTAACGAACTGAAAAAAGAGAGGGTGTCGGATAGCACGACAATGACGGGACTCAATTACGCGAATATAACTGGAAATGATAGAAGGTGAGTATTAGCCGTGGAAAAGGGACCCTTTCATTTGCTACGAAGCTCCGTGATGCGAAACGACGTGTGACATCACATACGATATTTCTCTCTGATATACGTCGTTTTAACGTGACATTTAGTCCTGCGATAAACGTCCGAAAAATGAATCCGTTAATCCCAGTTAAAAAAGCAAAAAATAAAAAACAAAAAAAAACGTCTTGTTAAATTTTTGCACTCGTTGATTGTCATCGCTGTCAGACTCTCATGGCACAGAATTTTATTATCTGTAAATAAAAAAACTATACTCTGAAAAATTTAGATTTAAATTTTGAGTCGATTAATCAAAGAAAAAAGGCAGTATGAAAAAATATATCCACAGCGTAAGAGAAGGTTGACAAGCCGGGAATACGACGTCAGTTTTTTTTTCTATATCCTTCTACCTCTTCTTGTTTGCGGGGAAACAATTTTCCCTCAACGTGTTAAAACGACGCCGACGTCGTCGTGGTGTTGGAACTGTCAGAGGGGATTTTTACCACGGAAATATTTTATCGCCGTTTTATCACTTGTCACATATCTGTAGTAGGGTACTACCTCCATTTATATGTGACATCGTGTCAAGTACACTTATCTGGAAAAAATACTTGATCAAGTTTAGCCGTTTGATCGCTTTCAACTATAAAGTGAACAAGCCCAGTTATTGACACTGGATTACTTTCATTTTGGAGAATCCCTGATTTGATATCCTGCAATTTAAATTTCATTTTTCACTTTTCTGATAACAAAAATTTCCGACTAGTTATCATAACTGGGACAGTTTTAGCTTTTTATCCAGTTTCCTCAAAAATCCTGTGCCTGAATTGACTTCTTTCTGTTTTCAATTCTGAATAATTTTTTTTTATTTCAAATTTTTAAATAGCTTTTCGTAATACCTTACGTTCTTCAAGAAGTGGAAGAATATTATTAGATTCAGAATTATCAAAATTATTGAAAGCAGATAAAAAAAATGTTGAATATTATCGTATATCGCGGTATGACTGAGTGAAGTAAAAAAATAACGTCGATATTGTGTCGAGTGATCAATAACTCTGCCCTTTATCTCACAGCGGTGCTGCAGCATACCACCAAAATTTTCGCCAATTTTCCACACGGTTTGAAGTCGAATGGGAATAGAGTTCGTTGACCTAATAGAGGGTGCAGGGTAGATATAACAAAACCTCACGTATCAGGAATAAATTTTGTTAAACTAAAAACAATGTATATATATATATATATATATATTATGTAAGGAAGTAGAGGTAACGTGGGGGTAAAAATCGTTTTATCAGAAAGTGGTCCGTCGGGAAATACTTCGGGGGTTTTCAGCGAAGCCTAACACCCCCTAACTCTGACGTATGATACTTTCAATCTAGGACATTCGCGGATCCCGCGTAGGTGAAGGAACTTTTTTTCCACTCAACTGCAAATCCCTGAACTACCCCCATCATTCTGAACAAGAAGTCGTCTATCACGTGTGCACACGGTGCCCTAGTTTCTTTTTTATTCTTTTTCGATCAGGGGGGGGGGGGGACGTTGAAATCCTTCACGAAACGAATCTGACGTTATGTTATGACGAAGAAATAATTTAATTTGCGAAATTGAATGACGCGTACTCAGGTTTAATTAACCTCTAATTACCCCAAAGCGAGTTCGTTATCGGATGTCGCATAATTAGGTTGATAACATGCTGATCGCGTGTATACGGAGTATAATGTATATAAAGCTTCCGTGGATTATACGTAAAGTTTGTATTATCTTTACCCCACTGTGCAGTTCTCAAACTCCATAAACAACATTTTCTGAAGTATGTAAAAGACTTTATTTTATACGGTATTTTAATAGGTTTTAGACCCTCTTCGCAGGATTCTTTTATCCCCGTTAAGGATTCTTTTCTTCAGTCAGTAAGGGTAGGAAATAAATTCGAGAACGAACCTTCACGCTCCTCGGACTCCTACGTCTAATTGCATAAAGTTATATAATTAACAAAACACAATTTTGACGTTCGAGAATTCTCTCGCAAGTTGATGAACCGTAGTTGAGATTCCTGGGGTGCGAATTAACCAGTTTACCAGAAACTCTAATCCCCCATATAATGTGGCTCCCCTGCAATTGGACCTAAGAAACTTTCGGGGCGAATTTTAATAGACATACAGAAATATACACGTGCAGCGATAAGATTTTGAGCCACCCAACCAGAACCTCACGTATTTCACAGCATAACTTTTCAACCAGCTAAGAGAAATCCTCAACCCCCCTCCTCCCCCCCATTTCACTCGCACTTGCCTTCCGACTTCCGCCATATGTCGCGCCCTACTTTTCAAGATAACTCTCAAGAATTCGAGATGACTTGGAGCCGACTAAACCTGCAGCGGCTAAAGCACTACGTGATTTTTACCGTGCAGGGTGCAGCTGGTTTTCTCGCCTTACCATTTTCCATTTTCCATTTTCCATTTTCCACTTTTCCATTTCACCCGACATTTTTCCACGGTTTTAATACTGAAATAAATCATAGTTACCCAGGATCGTGGTGGGTTTGAGCTCGCTGAGAAACGCTATCGGCGACATCAAGATGAGACTTCCGATCCAGATGACGGCTATGAGACGATAAGAGTGCGACAGCGTCTGCCATCTACGAGATCTCAGAGGATCGCATATGGCGTAATATCGTTCAACGGAAATGGCGACCAAGGTCCAAGCCGATACGGAAACTGTGCATGCTGGAAATCGAGATACACAAATGAATTAGTACCTACAAAAGAAGATTCCCCTCGGAGACAACCCCTGCGCTTCCACTACAGTGTCTCGAGCCAAGGTTCTCTTGTCAAAGGTCAGGCACGTGCTTTAACTTGTGATTAGGAAACTTTGCACAACCGCAAAATTCAACCGCATAGTCGTATACGGAGTCTGGAATTCAATTATTACACACTTGAAGCGTAGCCATAACGTTATGGTCGAAAATCGTAAACAATTGTATAAAAGCGTGAATTATAATTGTGTGGTAACTGACATATTATTTTAATCAGAAGAGTATGACGCAAAATGAACTCTCGCAGCGGAATAGTGAAAATTTTTGGGAATTAATTAATTATGATATTTCCAAAATTAATAACAATAATAATGATTATTTTATTCACCTTGTTACCATAAATGATTATTGTGACATTGGTAGAACAAGAATATACATGTTTAATTTTGATTCAGAATTCTGTTCGATCATACAAACATTTTTCTTTTCCTCGAGTCCATTTTTTTATCCACTTTTTAGACTAGTTTGAACTTCCCGCGTTCCCGTGATAAATAATATTATTATTTGGTTCTAGACTTTCGGAAATTCAACGACGAAGTTGTTATCTACGACTTAAAAAAACGTCGTGTACCAATTTCAATCGAATTAAGAAGATTTGTAGATTCTTTTATTTCAAGTATTTTGGCTTCGCCACTTCGAATTCTGAAAATCTGACTTTAGTTTCGTCATAAGTGACCCAAAATATTTCACAGAGTACCAAGTTTCATGGAAATGTTTTAAGTTTTTTTTTTTTTTTTTGATACGCCAAATTAAAATTTTGTGGACCATAATTTTGATTCTCTTATTTTCAGGTCTGCAGATAGATACACACGCATTTTTGAATGTAAAAGATGAATAATCGAAACCAGTAGTTTGTTATTTTTTCCCCCAATTATGTGAGTACATATTTATTATTTAATGATGCGTGTAGTTACACGTATGATTAAATACAATTGTGTGTTACTACATAAATGATCATATAGGCAATTTTTATTCGAATGCTTCTAGTATAATAGGAGAATGAAATTTGAATCGTTTTATGATATCGTTTGTCCGAATAGGATTGTGAAAATACGTGTGTATGTATCGAGTTCGACATCATATTCCGTTCAAGTGCCAGTTTCACCCCATTCGTCCCATATGTTGGAACGTATTTCGCATCGGGTATCACGTTATACGCGATTGGCAACCTATTCTCTCAATATATATTGACGTATATATTCCCGAACAAATTCGTTCAAGCACGTGAAAAAATTTATGCGTCAAAATTTTCCTTTTTCCAGTTACTTATTGTAAATTTTACAAGCTATTTTTCTCCCCCCCCCCCCCCCTTCCCCGGGATACTGATATAAATTTCATTCGCGTGTTCGGACTACTAGAACGTGTCTACCCGTTCTGCGATCGTATAAATTTTCCAAGACAAACCGACGACAAAAAAAAAAGAGGGAGAGAGAGAGAGAAACTCTACGGACAGAGAAAATTCTGATCCGAGGATCCAATTGGTGTAGAAATAACTGCCTCGTAAAACGCCTCCCTTTATTTCCTCAAGGTTGCTCCATTTATTACAAAAGCACTTAACTAAGTAAATTTTCGCTAGTCAATATCGGGGATAGAGTCACGGACGGCTCAATTACGAATCTCATAGATACCCTATAGTTGGCTCCGAAAGGCTGTAGAAAAGAATTTTGATATATATATATCTTAATTCCCAGGCTTCATCGCGAGGAGCGGTGGATGATGATAGAGAGAAAGAGACGCCGAAATCTAGGCTATGAAAAACGCTTATCTACGCAATAGGAAAATTATTCAAATATGAATTGAAGCGGGAATCTTGAGAAAATTAGGACGAGTCAACCTTGGGACGTAAAGTGATACATGTAAAAAGTGGACTGGACCCATTTTTTACCGAAAAAAATTGTGCCTTTTTTTATGAAACTGGAGATAAGAGAAAGGATCGAATTCGATCGCCCGGAGTGATGGAGGGCTGAAAATTTATGAGAGAACAAACCTTCTGGAATGAAATTTTGAAAAGTGACCTCCGCTATGGATCTGACCTATAATCGATCTATATCTTCTGCCCCTTTTATCTACGCGACATCGAATCTGTGCAGACTCAATTATGGGGTAGAGAGTGAAATTGAAAGGGTGAGTAGAAAGGGCAATCTTGATGTTGAAATTTTCGGGGGGCCTCCGATCAGCGGATAACGAAAATAAAGTCAATTTAAGAAAAGCGACGTCGACAATGTGGGCACCGTGAACGGGGGGAAAAATTTGAATTATTTATTTTTTCATTTCAAAGAATAAATCAGTACCTCACGTGGAACTTCGAAGGGACCAACATGATAGAATGAAAGGTAATGAGAGGTAGAACACAAAAAGAAAAAAAAAATTCCAAAGAGATTCGCTCAGAGAAAGAAAAGGATATTTTATAAAGTACGCGAAATCTGCTCTGTACCAACGAAAGGCAATCAGCATCAGTGGTTTTGGATTTACAATTCAAATTTCTTCTGAGGGTACAAAACCATGTGCCTGTAGAAGAAAATTGGCGAAAAACTACCTCGAGATGGGAAATTACGATTTATATTTTTTCCAAGCGATCGAATTCTTCTCTTCATATACCCATGAAAATTATATTGAGAAGACATTGTTCTTTCAGGAATTTTATTACCTCTCTCCACGCTCTTGGATAATTTTCATATTATCTCCCGAAAATTGGAAGACGAGGTTTATTGGCATTCTTTATCCTCTGTCGTTATCATAACTGTATAATCATTTCATCCGAGTAGTCTGAGAAAGAAATTATTCCAATTACTCGATAATCTGAAATTCATAAAATTTCCTAATCAATTTATTGAATTGAATGAATACAATGAAATCCCAAGATTTTCCTCGTTGAACTGCTGCTGTGATGAAATTTGAATCGTAATCGAAAATCTTGAATTTCTTCTAGATCTATTTTTCCCGTTTTTAAATCATTGGAATAATCGATATAAATCGAACCAACGCACTTTAGGGATGGACGAAAATCTGTTTGCAGTTTATTCTAGAATGATCGAAAAGATTCACCCCTTCAGTAATACTTACTTTTAAGTGGTGTAAAAAACTTGTGTATTAGCATTTAATTTACCCCAGTTTCTTCTTTTTTTTCACTTTTTTCTTTCGGAGGGTCGAATATGAGAGAAACGAGAATAAGAATGAACGGGTGAAGAAAAAATTGTAATTACAAAGTTTTCCTCTTCCAAGAATTTCGGGGGGAAGCGGAAGGGTGGTTGATGGTAATTCCGTTCCATGAGTATCGGGGAGTCTTCAGGTATACATATATCCACGATAAATAGGGCGCATAAAACAGGCTCAAGGTTCTCAAGACTTTGAGGAAATGACGTTTTCTTGTCAACGGAAGTTACAAGCCTTCAGAGGCGACGATGTTAAGTGGTCCTGAAAAAGAAATACTTGTTCCGTTCTCGGAGTATTACCCACGTCGCTCTTGAAATAAGAAGAAAAAAAAAGAAAGAAAATGGACGAAAAAAAGGAAATAAAGAGAGACCAACTCACATCACACCCCTCAAGCTTCTTCATCCCCTTTTCTAACGAACGGTGAAACCAGATTTCAACTTTCAGCGCATGTATTCCTGACCCATAAAGCCATAATACCGTCTCATATCTCATACACACGAAGCTGGTATAGTGTTTGGCTGAAACCCTGGTCACGTGCCACTTATCTTAACACACCCACACCGCCACACCTTCATACCTGAACAGAGTTTGAATTTTAATACGCCATTAGAGTGTGCGATATCGATTATTATTATATTCGAATGGAAAAAGAAGATAAATAATTAATTCGGTAAATCAGAAGAAGCGAGACGCTTTTTTAAACAATTTTTTTTCTATCTCAAGAGAGCGAGAAGCGCGACAGCGTTGACATGAGGATATCTGAGACGGAGACGGGGGTGAGCTAATTGCCTGTTCTCCATAAAACAGGGAGAAAATTAACTTGGGGTGAAGTAAGAAGATGCGCCAGGTTTTCAATCAGAAGATATTCAACAGATTTAGGAAGAAGATTCAACTTAAACGGCTTAAACCGAAAAAAAATGGGGGAATTTTCGAGGTGGAATATTTAACGGAAAATTTATTCTGTTCTTTCTCGGTTATTTTTTTACACAGTTTAGAAATATCTTTGTGAATTCATCTCGAAGAAATTAAATTTGTCAATGACAAAAAGGCCCGTTAAAAGTAACACAGCGTCTGATTTAATTTTATACTTTCCCAATCAGAGTGAATCATCGTACGTACTTATGCAGTCAAAGTACTTTTCCGTCTGGTTAAAATACTTTCGTGGGTCATTACCGCATCAACTTACTTCGCGAAAAATTTTTACGTTACACCTGAGGCGTTTTTTTTTCTTTTGAGGCGGGGGGTAATGATTTACTCAGGACAGTCGTCGAGCTTTTTAAATAATTCCGAAAAGTTGGCCCTTGGCATTATAAAAATGAGAAAGAATGAAAATTAATTTTTCTACGCTCGGGAACATTAACGTTGAAACTTATCTAAAATTTTGCCATTCTAGAGGCACACTCACACGATCCCCTAATGTATCTGTGTGAAAACTTTCAGGCGTAATTAATCGCGATTCTATGAAGGAAATATATAGTCGAGTGAACAAACAACGGGGTGCAAACGACATGATTTCTCTATGGTGCAAAAGCATTGGTGAAATTTTGCCGGGGTGCTGCGCAGTTAAAAGGGGTGGTTATAACCGTATTCCGCATAACGCTCCTATTTACCAAAACTTCGGAACTTTGGGTGTGAGCATAATTACGAGGCATTCTTACCGAGAGATTGAGTCCCTTTCGAGGGGACCCCCCACCCAGTACTCGCTTACGATTAGATTAGTGCCGTAGACGTAAACGTGAATTAATCCTGCGGAGATCAATCTCTATGTAGTAGAAACACATCTCAACGTTTATGCCCAGAGGGAAAAATAGGGTAGAGACTACTGGGATGCTTTTCAATCGGAATTGACGGTATAATAATCCAAGTAACCGTCAGTCAGGGATCAGACTGTAAAATTATAGCGGGGCTTGGCATTATAGTAACAGAGTCTGATTGGGCTAGGAACCGATATCAAGGAGACGGTAACCCAAAGGACGAAATAAATATAAGAATTGTACCTCTTATAAGGGCGTAAGAGCTGGGTAGGATTTCTCCCGGGAAATCAACCTCCTCGAATGCCAAACACGTACAACACTACAGACTAAGTTTTTGCGAGGGTGCAGGGGGGACTTGAGGGGGTAGTAGGTGTTGGCTAATAGATAATTCTCCCTGTAAAATCGAGGGGGGAGGGGAAGATAACAAAAAACCTCACTTTGTCGTTTTTCTACTTTATTTTACAATACCAAAAGTCCGATTGATGCCAAAAAAAAGTGATCAAAGAGAAGGAGAAAAGTATCTCGAACAATCCAGTATCGATTTCGCGTTATTGTTTCTGATTTAGAAAAGAAGAAGCTCAGCTGACATGATTGTGTCGGAAACCGGGCCGCGTTTGCTTTGTATCAAAGTTCGAAATTCTATCTGTGAAGAAAATTGGTAAAGCCTGTGGTTATTTCTGCGGGCCCGGGCGTGGGCGGTCCGTTCGTATCAAACTAATCTGATATCCCTCTCGGGGCTGACTTAAAGAACGTATGTACAAGTTTAACCGAGTAGAAACGGAAAAAGGTATTGGATTCGAGAAATCGAGAAAAAACGCTAAAAACCCTCAGCAATATGACTAGTAGGAACTAATATTATTAATCAAGTAAAAATTATTAAGTAAAATCAAGTAGATCGTTCAGTTATCAAGTAAATATAATACTAATTGAT
>JAFFZH010014989.1:22020-78481 GCA_018420115.1 Euura saliciscinereae | reverse complement strand
CGAGTAAATATTAATAATCAAGTAAAAATTATCAAGTAAAATCAAGTAGATCGTTCAATTATCAAGTAAATATAATACAAAATTGATAGTATTCGAGAATATGATTTCTTCAGTAAAACGACATTTTTTTTTCTTTCGTGAACGGACCACCGCCGCGTTGATAAATTTTAGTAGAAATTGACCCTCGATCGAGTCGAAAGGACTCCGAGGAGCATTTTGTTATCACGTGGACGGATCATTTTCACCCTATTCAAAATTAATTCGCTTGAATAGCCGTTGGAGCGATTAACTCTCCAAACCTTTTTGGGTTTGGACTTTTTTTCTCTAGAAACTCGGATTTGAAATATGGTTTTGAAACTGTATAGTAAATGAAAGTAATCTGAGTAACACAAGTGAATTAACCGAAAATAAATCCTTAAAAAAAGTGAGGGAATATATCTTCTCGATGTATTACCGCAAGTTGCGGTATTGAATTATGTTTCTAAGCTTTTTATTATGATAATAAATGCAGTAGCCTGTTTTTTTTTTTGTTTTCTTTCTTGAAGATCTGTTTTCATCCGCTACTTTGCATTTCTTATACATATATATTATACATTCCTATATTTAACGTCGTATAAAGTTCAGGTTTGCACGAACGAAGATGCCGTGGAAGTGATAATAAAAAAATGATAATAGAAATTGAAAAACAAAAAATGAAATGAGGAAATAATAGTTATAAAAAACTATTTTTACAGCATGCAATAACGTGTTTTTTTTCGTTGTGTTCATCGGATCATAGAAAAACGAGATGAATAAAATATCGTTGAATGCGTAAGTGGACCTTGCCATTTCTCTCTCTCTTTGAAGGTATATAGCTATCACGGATTTGGTTTCGCCGCGTTGCGAACGACCCGAAGTATGGCGACTCGTAATTCATAAATTTTGGTAACTTCTAGTCGAGCCCGGCGAACAACTCTCTCTCGTTCTCTGAGAAAAAGTTATTTTTCATCGTATCTCAGAACCCCTTAAAGCCATTCATTATCGTTTCGATGGCAGCACTGCGGTATCAAAAAAAAGAAACAGTTTATTTTTGCCCTTGTGCGACAAAAAGCAAAAATTCGAGATCGATTAAAATTAACAATTTTCTTATAGAACGCCTCGTGTCTTCTATCCGAGCAATGCCAATAAAATACATGAATAGGAAGCCGTGAATTTTCTCCTTTCTCCATGTTTTTTTTTCTTTCTTCTTTTATCCCTTCCCGTGGGCGTCGGACCACCTCCGGTCTTCCAATTCCTGAATCTTGAATGGCATCCCTGTTTCGATATATCAGATAAAATAATGGAATTTCTGAGCGAAGTATTGGACTATGTAAAGTGCAAACCGCACGCGCCTCTTCTTGTTTGCTCAGAATAAGGTTCAATAGCTTTATTCCTGAGACCATCTCAGGTTGCGGGGTTTAGATCCTTGGATTGAATCTCGAAATCAAAATTTGAAAATCAATTGACCTCGCTGCCCACAACTACCGCGTAAATAATTCTATTAAATTTCGTTGCTCGCGATATCGCAGGAAATTTTACAGACTGTGGTGTAAAAACCATGCAGTTATTCTAGAGATTTGGAGAATTAATTCTTGTTCGCCTTGAATTAACGAGAAATAATTGAAGTAATGAACGAATTCATTGAGAATTATTTGAATTTATGGGAATTGAAATTACACAAAGATGACACAGCTGGTCATAATGGTCAGGAAATAGATAAAAATGACTGAAATTTTTTGCGAAACTATTGAATTCAGCGAATTAAAAGGCAAATGAAGTTGAAATAAAAAATGAAAAAATCAAAATATCACATAATTTGATTTGTATCAATTATTCATTCAACAATTAACAGGAAGTACAGAGGATAAACTTGAATATTCAGCAACTTATTTAGAAATACGATAAATTATTGAGGATTATTGAGAAAATTAATTGAACTAAATAAAATTTGGTTCGATTAAAAGAAAAAATCAATTACTTTGATATTTGTATCGATTAATTCAAATTCGCAAAAAGTATATTGAGGATCGTTGACAGAAAGAATTGAATTAAAAAAAAAAATGAAAAGATTATTTATTCGAATTACTTTAACCCAAAAATGAATGTTGGACTGTTATTTTCCACTAATTTAATTTGTATCAAAGAAGCTCAGCGAAATAAGATTAGAAATATTGAATCACGAGCTTTTTAACATTTCCACTCTCCTCAAGATTGAAAAAGTCTCGATGAAAAACGATAAAAAAAAAACAATCTCTTTTCTGACCTGCATGCAAATTTCAAAATAAATCATTCGCTGCATCACATGAAGTTTTTAGCCCTCGATCAATCGAATTCTTCCAATTTTTTTCACTCGCCACACAATCAACTAAAATTTTCTCCAATAATAACCGCGGCCAATTAAAGCCTCTGGCTTCTTCGTCATTCGATTCACTATTTTCGAGGTCACTAATTTCTTCGCAATCGCATCGTCAGCTGGATACAGCTCTGCGGGGGTTTTAATCAATGTGACTATAATCGGTTGCATCGGGGGGAGACGGGGTTCATTGTTCTCCGAGCGATGAATTGTTTTTTTCATTCGGCTTTACATTGTGAGCCTGAGATTTAGCTGTCTTTTCCACTTAACAACGGACGCACGCGAACCTTGAACCTCGGTCATTTGGCGGTCAGATCATTCAGCTAGACGGGGCGTGGCGCGAGTGAACGTCGAGTGACACCACTTGGGAAAACTTGATCCCTAAACCAAGACCGTGATACAAATATTTACCGTCATGGTATCAGACAGCTGCCGTGGGCGTATTTCGGAAAATTCTTAGACACAGAGAGACTGAAAAATATCTGACGAATTCCGAGGCATTTTGGTCTTCAATAATTTCTTGAATATAAATTTATTCCGCTATAAATCAACCCCAATCAAATATAACCCCGCTCGTAGCCGAGGTTCTGAACTCTGATAATTATTGCAGGAACGCAGGGAGCAAAGTAATAGGGCGGGTGAAAAGGTAAAAGCAAAAGGCGAAAGGCGAAAGGCGAAAGGCAGACAGGGATTTACGGTGCCCCCCCGTTATCGTCGCGTCTTTCGCGTGACAATTAGTAAGTGTCGACGTTAGAACCAGGCTCCCCGAAATAATTAGCGGGTCGGATAATAGGCTTTCGGCAATAACTCGCCGATATTTAACCTCTCGAGTATACGCGATCCAACCCCATATTGCACACGTCCACAAAGCCACCGATCGAGGCGTGACCCTGTACACTTGATCATGAATTTTCCCCATCCTTTTACCGTTTCTGATTAATTATTCTCATTGTTGAAAACAAATGAACAAACAAACCCCGAAATGAAAGAGAAAAAGACCGACGGAAATGAGGGGTGGAACCCCCTGACTTTTTCCGTCGTCAGATACCACTTTTTATCCTCCCCCTTCGTCTAATCAGAGCTACGTGTTGGTCTGAAAACTTTTAAAGTTTTCAACGATTGTTACTTTCTACTTTTTCTAGAGAAAATTCTTTCTCATTGTTCCGTTTACATTAAACATACGAGTAACAAGATCTATTGTGTGCGGTTAAAAATTGCGTCGTTGTGGAAAATAAAGAAGGAGAAACCATATTTTCCCCGTAAAATTGCACCCTTTGCCTAGCGGTGTTTTTTTTTCTTCTTCTTCTTATTTTCGTATTCTTTTGAATACCCTAAAGCAGTGATCTCTTCGATGGAATAAGTAACAGCTACATCAGGCTTTATATCCTCTGATCCGGAGACGTCTATCTGTATACTACATGCGAAAATTTATTCCTGGATATAAAAAAGAAAGATACAAGGGATACAAGGGAAGGTATGGAACGAAGGAAATGGCACAACGGGTTTCGTGATCTGTCGATATAAAACTAACGCTTGATTTATCGAGGTATCGGTTACCGAGTAATCTGGAATATCGTTCCGTTGCCAACGTGCATAGAATATATACATCGAACACCGGAAGCTCGATAGTGCAGATAAAAAGTGAAAAAAAAGGGAGAAAAAAGGAATGCAGTGGTTTAGCGAAATCTGGTAAAAAGTATCCGAGTCAGGAGGTAAAAAAACAGGGGCGACGCGTTCCGTTACACAGAGGCTATTTCTTATATCCACAATGTGAGGGTTCGAAGAAAGGTTGGGTCCACGTCTTTTGAAAACTTTTCAATATATTCTCCATCTTATTCTCTCATGGGAATATACGTATGCGGGTCCAGACCCGGCAGCTTTCCTCCTCCTCTTCTTTTTTTCTGCCAAAAATCTCTCACAAAGACTTTTCATTGAAATATATATACACGCACGAGAGGGTATCTCGCATTATTTTAGCCCAAAAGGAACGAAAATGAGATAAAAACGCGGAATGAATATTCGCTCGCGTTATTTATGATGATCGCTGTTTAGTTGAGAACTAAATTTTTTTTTTCGCCACAGTCCATAAATAACCGCGGTGCTCGTTGGCATTTCACACGAACTTGTAAAATGTGACCTGAATCGCATGAAGCAAGTTTCTCCTGGCAGCCTAGCTCGGCACGTTATTCGAATATTTCAATGCCGAATGATGGATGATTAATGACCGTCGAACATCTCAGACTCACCCTGAAGGTACGGTACCAGCTTGCACATCACCTCTCCGAAGACAAAGTCCCTCAGTATTGCACCCACCAGGGTGAACGGCATGCAGAGGACCCCGAGCATTATGTCTGTCGCTGCCAAGTTCAGCAGAAAAACGTTCGTCACGGTCCTCATACGCTGGTGCTGTATCAGCGTCAGTATCACGAGGATGTTGCCGATCACTCCCGCCAGGAATATCAGAGAATAGAGCGGAATCTGGACGTAGACCACGTCCCACCTCGTGTAGATCGTCGCCTTGATGTTATCAGACTCTCCAACGTTCATTTTATTCTACACCGATCGGAGCTTTTCTACGTGGATCAGTTTCGAAGCACAGCGATTACACAATCAACGAATGGGGAGAGTTTGTGAAATTTCACAAATTTGATTGATAGTGTACCGTTTATCATAATTATTGACTATCGACTGTCTTTTAATCGACGTCTCGTTTTTACCTTCAGCACAATTATTATATTGTAATGGTCAGACGTTTATGACGGCTTGTCTAAGGGTCATTACGAGAAATGACGAGTCTAGATATTTAAGCGCTGTACGTGAAATAAGAAATGCGCAAAGTACCCAAGATGGCGAAAGTTTCGTTAATTTTAGCGGGATAAAAAGAATATTATTGGCTGTATAATATAGAACACCGAACCAGGTTGTTAAATACTTAATTAAGTCGGGTTCGTTTCTTTATAGATCTTCATTCTTAACGACTATTTCGTTGTTATTTTTTTTTATTACCAGATCGTCGCATTGTGTGATCCATCGTTTTCAAATTTCGATAACGATCCTCGATTCCCATTACGTCACGATCCCCGTCGCCCCTTTTCAACGACGTTGACTGGCAGTCGGCGATTGCGATTTAGGAAACGGGTGTAAATCTCGACCGTGTCTACCGGACGGATCATCAATTCGCAGTAATTTAAGTAATCGGAATGCAGATCACATTTTCGATTTGAATTTCATTAGAACAGAGAGAAAATCGTATTTCTTAGTGACGCTGGGAGAAGAATTATAACACGGCACAAAGTAACGAAAGATAAAATTAAAATTAAAGAGGTTTTACAAAAAGAAGAACAACAGGTAATTGAATTTTTTCACTACCCCGTATACTTCTCCCTCGATCCTATCTTGCCATTCGCGAATTCCACCCCCCCCCCCCCTTTTTTTTTAGTTGAATAACGCCTGCCCACCTCATTATGCCTCGACCGAGTCTCGCCTGACTGAATTATTTTTCTCTTTCATGATCGCCGATTGGATCATCGGTTAAAAAAAGATCCTCGAGATAATTGAACGCCTCTGATTGATTCCGCTTGATTAATCTTTTTTTCTTCCTTCTTCATTTATTATACCCTCAGCAAATGTATTCTTCGAGTCATCCAATATTTAGCTAATCGACATCGAGGAAAACCGCGTTAGTGCCTGGGAAGACCCACCTTCGTGCCGATTAAAACGCAAATCGTGGATAATTAACGTTGATTACCATTGATTGATTGTCGTTAAAATATACCGCAACGGCTATTGAAGAAACTCAGGACATTAGAATTTGCATTTCAATCAGCATTAGAACTAGAATTGATGAAAGCACAGAAAATTTTAATCAACGGTAATTGTTAATAAGTAATGGCATGTTTTTTTTTCTTTTTTTGGGTACGATACAACTTATCTCGTGATTGAATTTTTCTGAAAATCTTTCGATCACTGTACCGAGCACGGATTGGTTTATGAAATATTGAATGATAAGAGACCACGTGCGTCGCGGAGTGCCGGTGGCTGACGACTGCGAGGTTTGGATGATAGTGGCCGGTTGCGTGAGACGAGTGCGTCGCGGAATGATCCGCGGTTCTTCTGCGGCTCGGGTTTCGCGTCGCCCTCTGAACCATACTTCGCAATGTTTTAGTTTTACAACTAGATTTTTTTTTTTTGTAATTCTTTAAAGGCTCTTCAGCTTCGGAGGAGAAACTTTACTGTACAAATTTGTCTTCGCTAATCGGGGGAAGATTCGGTGAACCTCAGGTGAGGTTGAAAAGGACAAGTTAAAAAAAAAAGGGAAGAGAACCACAATATTTACCGACGAACATGCAAAAAGGTAACAGAGATCCTCCTTCGATCGTTATTCTTCAAACGAACAACGCGACCACTCGGAAAAAATAGTTGAACGTATTTGCGGAGGGTTATTAGTTTCGACTAATTGGGGAAAAACACGGACTAATTAATTATGATTCGAGGTAAGGTCGACGTAGTTTTCTTTAATTTAGAGAATTTTTTCAGTCTATCTCCTTGAAAGACCCTGGAAGTCGTGGATTTTTCAGGGAATCGTGGATACTAACTCGAGTCGATACCCTGAGAATGAAAAATGAAAAACGACGGAAGAACCTAGGAGTCGTGGAATTCTCAGGGATTCATTCATTATAATTCCATTTCACATTTACTCAGCTTCATTTACATTCATTCGACGAGCCAATGGAAAAAAAGAACTGGAGAAAACGGAACCCTTTATGAATTACGGAACGCTCCAACCAACAACTCGATTACGGTCATTTTTTTGAGGCTCGATTCATAATTGAATGAAAAATAGTAATTATATGCTCTTTATTTTTTTCTGTTGGGGAAATTGAAAACTTGAATTTTACTTGCAGGTGTCGAATGCAAGATGCAAAATAAAAATGAAGCAGCGTCTTAATTATCATCCGCAATGTTTGATCCGCATCGTATAAGACCGTCTCATCGAATACAAGGCTTAATAAGGGCGTTTTGATATTGCCAATAAAAATCAAATTTATCGATACAATCAGGCTCGTGGTTATTGCGGGCAATAAACACCTATGACGTCGGTTATTGTGTTTATTACGTAACTCGACTGAACAACGACGACCCGCCGAGAATAATTATAAAATCATCAAGCTCTACGTTAGACTGATATTTTCGTGTTCGAGTCAGCCATGCATATCTTTATTATGTCGTCCGGATGTTAATAAATTTTACTTAATTGAATTATAAAAGTATTTCATAAAAATTTTGAAGAAAAAAAAAATATTGAGCAATTTAAAGAAAACTACAAATCCAATGAATTTTCCTAGAGTTCGAAAGTTCTATTTTTTCCTGAATCTTGTGAAATAATTTGTGAAATTATTTCAGCTTCTATTGATTCATAATAAATTTTACTTAACTAGATTGAGCTCCTCGTGTGAAATTGATGCGTGGGAAGAATTTCATCAAGGGGAAATAGTATTGACGGATCGCTGCAGTTAGATCCTAGTAAAATATCAAATCGATACCCCACATCCGTCTGCGATGTTATTTTCGTTTGATGAATCTACAACAATTTATATGTTTGAGGACTTGCGTAGCCGCTTTGAGCCGCGCTTAACCTTCATTCGTCTGGCTTTTTTTTTATCTTTCTTTTTTCACATAACACAAATATCACGCCTCTCATGTTGGCCCGAAAACGCTACGGTTTTATTCATGTTATTCTTATTTTTTTAATTTTTATTTTCTTTCACAGGTAGAATAAATAATTTCAAACTCTTACAGCAAGAATTCTCTGATGTACAGCCAAAGTAATCTCTTGTCTCGTCAAAAAGTTTGACCTAGGTGATAAAATTTGAAATTTGAAATCAATTTTTTTTAGTTTTTTGTTTGTTCTAATTTTTTGTCGGCTCATTGGCGCGAAGGTTGAAAGAGAGAGGGAGATGATTAGGCTAACCTTGATGAATAATTGAGCGAGCAAACACGCGAATGGGTTTTAAAGTAAAGCCAAATTATCCCCAAATTGTTGGTTTGCGATATCCGTGGGTATAAATTGGGTCCACGGAGCAGGTTCTGTATAGTTAAGCGTTAAAATAGCATTGTTTCCGATTATAAACGGGGATAGTTGTACTAGGAATGGTCCAACGGACAAACCTTCCTAAAATACATTAATCGCCCGTGCCTGGCTCAAGTTATTTGCAATTAGTGCCTCGTAATAGCTGCCCCCCTACGCGAAATATTTACCTACCTCCAGCTTCACGTGCGACCTTAATTACATTATATTGAGTGTTTTTATATATATATTTTTTTATCAACCCGTCTATATACATATATCACGATCTTCTCATTAATTTCGATAAATTGGATGAGAAAATTGGTTTTAATTGAACAACTCAAACACTCGGTCTTCTTTTTTAGCGGATTGAAAAAGCTTCACAATCTGTATCTCAAAGGGTGTCGAAGTGAAATTCAAACTTTGAGAGATCGTTCCGACGATCGCTTTGATCAAGGTACTTTCGACACCGTCCAATTATTAGGTCCTATATATATATATATAGATTTTTCACCTCGATAATATTCCGAAGGTTATACAAACGGTTGAGTATTAAGAGTGCATATATTGAACCCGATAACCCGATATGGTATATAGATTCTTTCGGAGGTATGGATAATCGATTAAGTTATGGGCAAACCGTCGCCGCGGGACCATTTCGCCCAGATACGATATGGGTACTTAGAAACATGGCGTCAGAGTATATACTCACATTCAGATAACGAGATACCAACCCGAAAACGTGATATCCAATTTATTATATCCCGACGTATATTGTTTCATAGAAAAGTCCTGTTCTATGATCGTATACTAAACTCTGATGACCCGCCAGGAAGCATTCGAGAGAAAAAGAGCAAGACAAAAGAACAGAATCACCCAATTTTCGATTTGATTGCTAGACTAAAACGTCAAAATTCTTCCAGACCCAGAGTGCCACCCGGAATGTATAACAATAGGATTGATGGCACAGTGTTAGAAATTTCTGTATCAAGTTTCATGAAAATGTATGTGAACCAATTGACATTTCCTTTTTTTATATTAGAATTAAACTTTTTCAATATTTCAATATTCATATAACAGTTTTGAAGATTCAAAGTCATTCTGAAATTTCGTAGCCAAGATTATCGCTGAAATACCGCTTTGCCACTGAGAACTAAAAAAGAATCGTAGTATGTTTGATGAATATCCAAAACAGTTTCATAAATTTAATAGAACCACATCGATATTGAGAAACAGTGATTGGAAACTCGTTTTTTTTTTTGTTTTTTCAATATTAAGACACAAATATGAAATTTCAACATGTTTCACATTAATTTCATTCAAACAGGTATTACAGAGAAAATCTCATTCTAGTGTCTCAAATCAAAATTCGACTGTTTTAATCATACTCACGTATCACTAGAGCGGAAAGTAGCATAAAAGAAAATTGTTAGAGTCTCGTCTCTCCTCGAAACTTCGAGCTTTGATATGCCGAGACTCCCGATCTTAACTTGTGACTTTGTACATATAATTTCAGACCCTTAATTAAACAGTTCTAAAGAAAATTGAAACGTCTTTGAATGAATATCTGAAGGATATTACGCGCCACTCTCCACTTTGTTTGATTTTCACATCTTAGAACCCTACGAAACTTAACATGCCGCTTCAAAGTGTCTAGCCCTTGCCATATTGTGCCAAGGGAGTTCTTAAATCTCCCTACACACAAAGTTAGGTAAGGGTGCGGGCGCCTCGAGTCGGGGGTTCAAAAGAGAGAGAGAGAGGCATGTAAATCAGAGAGGAGAAAGGTGTGCTGAACTCCTAGTCCTCTGCAACATACGAGATACAAGATAATGCCTGAATCCGAAAGAGCCGCTTATCTCTAGGCTGTGAAACACTAACTCGAAAACTTGAATAGCGCGATGTGATTAAAGAGAAAATTTTGACTCCGCACTTTCCACAAAAGTTTTCATAGATTCGTCTACTCAGCTTCAGATTATTATCTGAGCGGGTGAGAGAGACTCCGACCTCGGTATCACAGACATCAGTCCAATACTTACAACGAGCTACAATTTTTCTGCATCATTCAATATTAAGAACAAACAAAAAAAAAATGATAGTTTCAACGGAGCGAAGGGTGAGAAAATCGATGACAAAGTTATCACATAGGATGGTGAATGGAAAAATGTTCACAACTATATGAAGCACAAGTTCAACGAAAAAGAACGCAATTACGACCGGTAGAAAAATTCGTGTGTATAAAACAGGGTAGGATAGCCTGCGCACCTGATCCCATACAATATGTATTATCCCGAGGCAATTTTCTCTGGAAGATTAAAAAAAAAGGAAAAGAAAGGACCAACAAATGTTTGTGTTAGGATGACGAGACTGGGTTAATATCCACGAAAATAACTTTCCACGATGAGCAATTATGCGGTATTATATATCATAATCTGTATCGCTTTTACCTCTGGCTCACCGAACGTTATATCGGAGTCAAACAATGAATCAAACCGGGTAAATATTTACCCTTCGATTTTATATATAAATCCCTTCGGTAAAATTCCAAACGCTATTTTCTCCTCTGCTGACTTAACTCTGTATACGAAGTTTGTTATATTGTGAAGATATTTATTGGGTTTGATATAATTTATTTACTACTACGGTAATACTAATGCTCTATCTCTTTATCTTTCTATCTTCTTCTCTGAAATACCTATAGAATCGTAGAAACTTTCGCAGTGATTCTAACTCAACGCTTTTACTAAATTCTTTTCATCGATCAATAGCAAATTCACTTTGTCCCTATCGTCTACAAACTATTTTACTATATCTGTACTATACATTCTGACAAAGTATATTCGCGATGCATCCATTAGCCTAATTAAATCGATCAATAATATCAATCATACGACGTTATTTTCTTATTCTAAACGATTCTAAAATCACATTTAAATTAGTGTGAATGCAAAAAAAAAATATCTTATGTAAGTTTTACGCCAATGAATCTCAATCGAAAAATACGAAAATGGATTAATCTCACTTATATTATAAGAGCTTCTGAAAGAATTCATTCGATCTTGATTTATAAATTATTCATTTAAAAGAATAGATGATCGTTATTGAATAAAATATGGCAGGGAAATTGTCGGATAAGTTTGACTCTGAGGCCATGACCCTGACAATTATTGAAAAAACTCCGTTTATACCGTAGATACATTCATTTTCTCAGCACGCGATCGTCGGTAGCAGCACCCGCAGGGTCGTCGATGTTCGAACCGCCAGGATGTAGGCAACCCAATTTACCGATCGTTCAATATATTGCAAACATTCCATCCCCCATCGATAAGTCTATCGTCCTACGAGGCTGCGGAATCTACTCAGAGATGGCAGCACTGATCAGAATATTGTCCAGGAATTTCAAACTCATCTTTCCCGCGTTCTTTGCGTTCTTTTCCCGTATTTCTTACGATTTTGGTAGCATAAAATTCGTGAATAGATTATTTCCTCCTTTACGTTTGTTAAATTTGTGTTTTTGAGTTTTTGGTTTTTTTTTACGGTCTTTGAACAGCAGCCAGAGACTCGAACCAATAATTTTCGGCCCAATTTTAATTGGTGGGTTCCGATATAACGAGTAGTTTCGCGCCTGGTGAATATAAGAACCGGGTGGAGAACTTAATCGCCGAAATATTTAAGACACCCTTTCTGTATTCCGGGTAGATGGGGGGAGCTCCAAAAGGAGGGTATAATAACAGCGCGGGGGTTATACCCTTTATATTTTGTTATTTTATTTAAAATTCATAAAACCAACGCCGCTTAAATTTATCTGAGTCATTAACCGCCCAGCTCCTCCCGAACCCGACCAGAATCCGGTTATTTAATCTTAATCGAGAACCTGATTATAAATTCTATCGATAAATTACTTTAATTTAGTGCCTATTAATGGGCAGATTAAATTCGTGCACGTTGAACCGGTGTATTAAACGGTACGTGGTTCCCTATAATCGATCCAAGTAGTACTTCCGGTATTTGTTATACAAAACTGTGCACACACCGCGCATTACGAATGAGTCATAATTCGCACTGGTAAAATAGTAATAAAAACGAAATGAAAAAAAAAAAAACGAGAATAAACGCACTTGGCAAAATATAACGTAGTACTACCTACGTTAGAAATAATTATCCCAAGGTATAGAATTGTGAGTCATAACATTTGATCGTAAAAATTCGAAGAGTGGTCCGCGTTCGGCTCAAGGGTTAATTATACCGTTGGGAAAAAACAAAAGTTTGGGATAAAAAAAAATAAAAAAGGAATGAAAAATAAGCCTGAAGTTCAAAGCACGTGGGTTTGAGAGCGATGATTACACGTTATGGATTACCGCAACCGGTGAACGCGTTCCCTTTCCCTTATCTCTCTCTCCCTCTATCTTTCTCTTCTAAAACGGCGTATCTAGACCTAACCGAAAATTTATTTTAAAACATCACCTTGTGGTAGACACACGTGGCACGCTTTAACACCTCTTATTCATTTATGTCTCACGCCGTTACAGATCACCGGTTTTTTAGCTCGATGGTGTCTGTGAGCCACCTCCTCATGTGAGGGTAAAAACGCGACTTGTTGTTTCCTGAATCTGATTCATACGTTGTATTATTCATTACTCTAATGTCCTTCGACGAATTCGTACATCCGTGTTATGGCAAGCTTTGAATTCATGGTTACAAATATACAGTATCAGAAGAAGATGGTGTAGAAAATCGTTTGCGATTTTTAGGGGCAATTTTTTGGGGGCTGATATACATATTTTTTTACTTATAGATGAGGCAATGTGTGGTTTTTACTGATTTCGAGTGATTTTATAATTGACATTATTGAATTTAAACCGGTTTTAAACGATTTTTACCTAAATCGCAGTGAATTTAGACAATCTTATGCGATTTCATGTGATTCCAATTTCTCTCGAACAATTCGACGGAAATCGGAATGCAAGTTGTCCTGCGATTTTAAGACGTGAATATAGCTCTACATTTTTTTTCTAGTGTTTTTCTTATTTTATTTAAGAAGTGCTTATAAAAATCTACATCGAATGTAAGACGGCCTGTTCCTCTTAACTCTTTCGGTTATTTCTTGAGGGCACGAAGAGTCTGACGACCATAAGGCGCGTGGCGGTGCGAGGGCGTCAGACCAATAATTTAGTGGGTCTAGATACAGTGTGAGGAACCGTGGTTTACCGATATATCAGCCAGTCCTTGACTCCCCTTGAGAAATGATCGAAATACAAGGGGTTGAAATAATGGGACCTATGCGATATCGGAGCAACTGGTAAATCGTTGGATCGCATAAATCGATGCTAAAACGCGCTAAACGGCAGAAAGGAACGAAAAAAAATGTGATAATAAAAAGACAAGCTCGGTCCTAATGTGTTTTCGCCTCGGGTGACGATTATTGAGACGCAGCCGTTCACCTTCACCCACGCAAATTATCGCTGGCTCTTCTAAGACTAAGCAGGAACGATTTTTGTGCAGATCGTATCGATACGATATACGCAAGGAAAATAAATCTGATAAAATCGGTAGAAAAAGATAACTGAAACATACATTAAGTACCCAGAAAGATGAGCAAGGGGTATGAACCCCGCTAACGGCTACCCGTATCACCGGGAGCGACGTATATCTAGGCCTCGGCATAACCTAGCCCAACCCAATTTAGAATCAGGTGTGTTATTATATATTTCCCTCCAGAATATTCCACCCGCAATTTTATGAATTATTTATGAGATGCTAAAGATATTTAGTGAAGGATTACCGATAAAATTCGTTCTATTTTTTTATTTTTTATTTTGAACAGAGCACCGCATCCTCGTTATCGAGAGGCTAAATATACACGGGAATAACCGTCGCGGTTGGGAGCTGACGCTTTTCGGATGGTGTAAAGCCTAGAATTAAATCGATCGTTCCTTTGATCGTCGAAGATCTACACCCGCCTGGAGTGAAAATCGTTATCGAACAACGCCCACGCTTTCACGTCTCCGATCGATACGAAAGAATCCCCATTCTTCCAACAGGTTCGGAATATGAGGAACTGAAAATGTACCTACTTCGGGTTGAGAAAGGCGCAAAATAATTCGACTTTCAAAAAACTTTCTATTCAGATTTCAAAATGTAACTGGCGATGAAATATTGATTGATCAACTTCTAGTTTCACATGTATCTTCTTCGATATATTATGAACAATTCTACGTGAGATTTTTTAGGTCTGGTCACCGAATCCAGGTAAATTACTTTCAGATTTATGGAAAAATAACAAAAAAACGCCAAAAAAAGTGCTTTTTGGGGGGAAATAATTGTTTCAAGCTTCATTTCTGAGAACTCTTTCACTGTACAACAAATTCCTCACCTGAACTCACTCTTCTTTCTATTCTGATATTGAAGAAAAAACTTCATGACCAGTACCAATTCCAGCTGAGGGTTCTTCGGAGCAGGCCTTTCGGGTGCATCGCATCGAAGTTTTCAGCTAAAGTTGCCATCAGTACAACATCAATGATAGAAAATAGTTTTTAACCCAAAGTACATCCTTAAGGTTCGCTTCCATCAGATCTGATGATTTCACTGTTTTTTATAACATTCACATCGTCAGCCGGATGTTTAGACGCGGTGATGACGTACGCGGTTTCTTCGCGGTCAGGTTCATCAGTTTTTTGTATCTGATTAATGCCTTCGTTAATCATGTTGTACCTTTCGGTGAAAATAAAACCGAGTCCTTGAAGTAAGTTAGTGTATAGGTTGAGATGTAATTAGTTTTTTTCTTAATACTAGTAACATTGATGTGTTTTATTGAACTATATACATAATACATGAGGAAAAAAAATGATTAACATAAATAATGTATCAATGAACGTAATAATTTAAGTTTCTCCGAATTTGATTGAGTGGTCTAGTTAATTAATATAACTTTTGGGGTAATGTTAATTTCGTAAAGATTAGTGAAACGATAAGACTATTGCGATTCATGCTAGCTTAGAGGTTTCGAGTTAGACAGCTGTCAAGTATAGCAATGATCGTATTGGACACGAGATTGCCCAATGTGCATTCATGTGATCCATTAGTGTGCTGTCCTGGTCCTTTCTAAGAGAAACTTTCAGTCCTAAAATACCGTATGCTGCGAGATGAGATAGTGGAGGTGCTGGTTTATCTTCCATTATCTGGATTCGTTTTCATTTATGATTTGGACAAGAAACAAAATTTGTCATTAATTTAGTAAAATAAACACTCCTCGATCACCGTTTCCACCAGTCCAACTGATTACGTGAATACGACAAACGCGGGCTCTCGCATATCGTTTCCGAAATTGCATCCGCAACTGACACGGTAAAGATCCGGAAATTAACGTCGCTGTAGTCCAGCTTGTCGATCAAAAAGTTTGGCATGCGGTCTGAAATGAACCACAAAATTCCTCCTCGCACCTGCCGACAGAAGACGAAAAAAAATCAAGTCGATATCCACTTGGAAAATTGTTGGAATAGTCATGAAATGCTGGGAAATTCGCGTGGATGATGATATGATCGTGAATTCAAGTAAAATAATTGTGAAATGGTTATGAAATGGAATGAAACAATTGTGAAATAGTCATGAAATGTTATCAAAATAGTCATGGTCGTCATGGAACGATCATGTATTACTAGGAAATGGTAATTAAATACCGTATAATTGTGGTGAATACATTATCATGGGTACAATTTTACGAAATGGTTATGAAATGTGTGTGAAATGGTTAGAAAACCGGTAAGTCACCCTGAAACCACTAAAGGAATGATGAAAAGTGGAATTTCTCACCTTGAGATCAGCGGGGAAGCTGATAGCCTTGTCGTGTTTGGCGACAATAGCCTGATTCGCGGGTGTGAAGGGTAGTATAGAGTTCCAGCATCCAATCGCGTTTCTGTCCACCAGGGTGTAGAACTGGATTCCAGTTTCTTCGTCGATTACGGCCGACGTGGAGTGCGACAGCGGTCCCCTTTCCGGGAGCACGTCGAATTCGTGATAACTATTTTCGGCTAGTTTTTCATTCCGTAAAATTCTTGTAGACACGGCAAACTCCCTGTTGCTCGCCAAAGGGTGGAAAAGAAGGGTGCGGTAGCCGTCGGCGCCCAGAGGTGTCAGACTCACGCCGAATATGCCCTCTTCGTCCCACTGGAAGTTCAAACCTCCGATATTGAAGTCTCCGGCCAGAGGGTCAGGCCTGAAATAGCTGTGGGTCACACGCCAGGATTTATGCTCGGCCCAGGAGTAGACTATCAGACCGTAGCCCAGCTCGTCTGGGAGATAAGCGAAGGCGTCGTCGCAACCACCTTTTCCAAGGTCCACGGCGATGTTCGCGATGAAAGTGTCCTGGGAAGGAAAATCGACAATTATTAACCATCGATTATTATTCAATCGCTCGTAACTTCGAAGCGATTGATTCTGGACGAAAGACTGAAATGACCTTTTTTGTAGATAATTTTCAGAGCTTCATAATCGGTTTTATTGATTTTTCACCCAGAAGTAATCGTTGGTGAGATATCAGCAGAAAAGTAGGAAAAAGTAGCAAACTGATGAAAAAAAAATTTAACAAAGTTCAATCGATTATATCTTCCAAGCCATTGATAACAGATATAATACTTATATTGACCTTTTTTTATAGAAAAGTTTACAAGCTTCAAAATCAATTCATATAATTTTTTACCCAGAACCAACCGTGATTGATACATCAGTAGAAAGGTAAAAGAAAAAGTGCCAAGCCTCAGTTGACTAAAATTCAATCGATCATATCTTTCAAATGGTTGATTCTACGCGAATAACTGTAATTACCTTTTTTGTAGAGAAAATGTAGAGCTTTCTAATTTGTTCCATTCATTTTTCAGCCAGGAGTAACCGTTGATGAGATATCAGCAAAAAAAGTAGCAAACTTTGGTAAAAAAAATATTCAATCGATCATATCTTTCAAATAGTTGATTCTACGCGAAAGACTCTAATGACTATTTTTGTGGGAAATTGCAAAAGCTTTCAAATTAGTCTAGTTCATTTTTCACCTACGAACCACCGGAAATGAGATATGGAGAAAAATATTTAAAAAAATGATAAGAATCAGAGAAGGATTAGTTGAATTACCGGGTTAATGTCTTCTGGCCTCAGTCTATATGCTCTGACGATCTTGTCCGTGGTCAAATCAAAGACGTTCAATGTGTAGGGGCAGGCTTGGACCGTCGTGTTTCCGATTCCGATGGTTCCGGTATCGAGTACCCATAGTCTGTCGCACTGGTCAGCGTGGATTCTGAATCGATAAAATCGGTGTCAGAATCAATCTCCGCCGTCTCTGAATTAGATTGCTGATTTTTTTACCTGTACGCAGTGGTCAGTCCTCTCCCACAGGCTCCAGCCTCGTTCTGAGCCCAATTTGGATACGGTACCAGCTTCGGAGATCCACCGACGTTGGCATCGAGTGAAATGTAGTTGAGAGTCGAGGGGATTCCTGAAAAATAGGTTTAATTAGTTTCTGATAATCCTCAAAAGTCACGTGTGTACGAGAGTCGAACTAATTCCGTTAATTGCTTCGCGGTATGTAGTAATTGCACCGTTTATGAGTGGCACGTAAGACTCTCTCACGTTCCTACCGAGGAGATAATAACCGCCCTTCTAAATAATTGTGCCAAATAATTACATAGACAGACCGGCTGATGTGTTCAACGGGTGATTTTGAAATTCGAATTATCCGCCAAACGCAGAATTTTCTAATAACTGGTCACGACGATGATTAGCTAGAAGCAACGAGTCTACAATTTTCCCAGGTATCTAATAACGAGCTAGCAGAATAAAAAAAAAACTCCATAAATTCAGATCAAGCATGTTTGCTTTACAACTTGAATCTTTATTCACGAGCCGCGGCTAATCAGAAGCTGAAAACACAGCAATTAGTGGAACTGACTTTTCTCTCGTTAGAAATGTTGGAATTTAGTTCAGTCTGATGAATTAAATGCGTAACGAAAAATACTTGTACACCGTAAGCAGTGAGAAGAAAAAAATACTGAATATCATTTCCAGTCGGATCAATCTAAAAATAAATATGGGATACCGTACGAGACATACCGCGCGGTGAATGAAAGTAAACCTCGTACCACGCACGTTTCTCTTTCCGTATAAATGACCCTATGAGCGGAAAGATTATAGAAACGTAGGCGGTTTTCTGTCACGACTAAACGCAGCTACCGTTGCATTACAGTATGCAGTTTGATACGATCTTAATACCGTTGATTCGTTCGGTCGAACATTACTCGCCGATACGTCTCTATTGACATGACGGTATGAAAACCCTCAATTATATACGTAGGAATTAACTACTATTTTGTATTATTTCTTGTTTCACTCTCGTGATGGATTATCCACTATATACCTACGATCAGGTGAAATGGAAACCTTCCATTCACCGTGACATTGAATAATATTCGAGAAAGCACGATTTCAAAATTCGCAAGTGTCTCAAAATCGATAATCAGACCATTGGACCGCATAATTTTTTATCTACCCGATTTTACTCGCTGCTAGTGGCTGGTGATCAGCCTCGCAGTCACTTTTTTCTGTGGATAAATCGAGTATTAAATAGTAAGGTGAAAAAAGGTCTGCGCGGTTCAACGAACGAATTTTCGGTCCCCCAGGTCATATATAATGGGTCTGGGGGTTTCGGGTTGTATAACCTTGTACATAACCGATTATATATATATATATAAATGAAAAAATAAAAATAAAAAAATAAGAAAACCCCCCGCACCGTGGTTCCAAAAAAGACAAAAGAGAATTGTCAAATAAAAATGAGAAGAAAACATTTATAGAAAAGGAAAGACGCAGACTTCAAAACCAACGCGCTGATTATATGCGATGGACCCGGCAACGAGAACCCCAGGACTTCGTCAGTCCCAAGAAAACCCCCGGTGCAGAAGAAATAGAGAAAAAACGAGAGTATAATATGTATATATATACACATGTTGGGATGAAAATAATAATAATCAATCCTACACAGCGTGCCGCCGTCATTGTCCGTCGACGGACAATGCGGCTTGGCGCGAGCCAACAAGAAATAAATAAACAAGAATATTCTTTCAGTAGGAAGGGGGGGGGGGAGGCCTCCCTAAAAAAGAAAAAAAAACGGGTACAATTGACGAGTGGGAAGATTGGCGAGGCTCGAGACCAAATTCTTTTGGAGATGAAATATATTTCGACAATTTTTTTGTTTTTGCAAGAACGAAACCGGAAGTTACCCAGACGTAGTTTCCTGTCTCGCGGGAGGGACTCGACAAATCGGCTTGAATTGTGTACCTACTACCTTTCAGGTTTCAGGTGCGGACGCTTTTTTTTATATATGGAGATGGAATATGGAGACAGAGAAAGATTGAAATAGACAATCAACAGACGAATTAGGTTGTAGTTTATACTAATTAGAGTGTAAATGGAACTGAGACGTTTTTTTTTAGAGCTCTGTGAAAAGAGAAACGGTGGAAGAAACGTTTTCATTCCACTATCCTAATTCGGATTGTGCAGATTCAAATTCCACAAATTCTCAGAATAAGGAATTCAATATCACGAAACGCATAACAATTACATAAAACAGGCTATTAAGAGTCTCCTGTTAATGTTAATGGAAAAAAAAGGACCAAGATGTGGTAATCAGACGCCTTTCAACAATGACTATTCAATTGATGAAATTTGCAAGCAATGAACAAAAAAAGTTACCAATGATTGACAACGTCTAAAAAATGTCATACGTTTCAATGATCTTGACATACGTACGCCGAACACGGGTTTTTTTATTACCTCGTTTTTGAGTTAGGAGGAAATATGAGAAGCTAAGCCTCGTCGTTAGTGCGAGCGAGAGAGAAGGACCGATATGACAGTGCCAGTGACTACGTTAATTAATTAATCAACTCGTTGCGGAAAAGAATCGAAAATTATGTCATCCACCATGCGAGGTAAATCTGACCTCAATTATTTTTGTGTAGGCACCCAATATCTGACTTTCAGATTGCAAAGGTAGCTGTGAAAGAGTTACGAGGTACGTACGTACTACGTGAATGAAATTGCTCCCGTATAATTTAACGATCCGTATAAATCATTGACAACTAGTGAAAAACAAATCAATTATGGCGACTGGGCGCTTTGTCGGATTTACCGACTCCATAAAAGTCGGTGCAAATGAATTAGCGTTAATTACATCGATCACATTCAACTACACTTACCGTCCTTCCATCTGGGGACCGTGACGAAGAGCTTGTTCCTCCATACCTCGATTCCGACCGGCAATGCGTTTTCCGGGACGTACTCTCTGCGAGAAATTGCGAGCTCTCTGGTCAACTCGTCGGGGTAGGCGAAGTCCAGGGCCTTCCACGAGAATCTTTCGAGAAGAGGAGCGTGTCCGAGGTTCGACCCCCAGGCGCCGACTCCGCGGACGGATATCAGGGCCAGACCGCAGCATAGGATTTGAGCCAGCATCGCGTGCGGTAATCCCGAATCTGTATCGACACATGAAAAGAGAAAAATGGTTAATCGTGAGAATCGTTAACACTTCGGAGGAATAACGAGACCGACAACCTGCGGCAACCAGTTTGGTAAGAAATCTCTAGTACGTTGGCTCTTAGTGTGGAACCGCTATGAAAAAAGTGAGGTCAGGATCAAGGCTGTCCGAACGATGATCATTCTAACGAAATTGAAATCACTATAAACGGAACTAGTTTTTTTTTTCATCTTATTCCCAGTCTAGACAGTTACGTTGATATTTCCATTTATAACGGTGACGGTGATGGTCGATCTTTGGACACTGAGATCTTCTCTGATGGACACGCATCATGAGACCCTAACGTTCAAGCTCGTATATCTTCTGAACGATCTGTTGAACGATAAAATCTGATTTCACCTTTTTTGTAGAAAATTTCACAAGCTTGAAATTAAGTCATATTTATTTTTCGCGTAAGTGTAACCGGAAGTGAGATATTGAGGAAAATAAGGCGAAATACAGTCGTTCTCTTTTACGTAGGCTCCCTCGACTTTCAAGCATGTGTATCTTTCAAATGGTCAGTTGGATGTAAAAAACTGATTCCACCTTTTTTGTAGAAAATTTCAATAGCTTGAACTCTAGTCATATTCATTTTCCGCATAAGTGTGACCGGAAGTCAGATATTAAAGAAAATAAGGCGAAAGGCAATCGTTCGCTTTTGCGTAGACTTCCTGGACATTCAAGCTTGTGTATCTTTCAAATGGTCAATTGGATGTGAAAAACTGTAACGACCTTTTTTGTAGGGAATTTCAAGAGCTTAAAATTCGGTCATATCGATTTTTCACCCTGGCTCAACCGGAAGTGAAATATCGGCAAAAATCGGTAGAGCAATTTTTGTGAATCTATATATACACTAATTTCAAACATCTCCTAATTATGATAAATACTAAATTGTTAAATGGGTGGATTGAGGCGACCAACCGCGAATTAAAATTCAATCTCCGCCAGATTTATTGTGTTCAGTTCCCTTCGCTCCGCGGAGATCGAGCAGAAAAAAGTCGCTCGACCAGTTGTTTCTCATGGGATTTATCTCTGAAACGATCGTCAACGGGAGCTGGAGAAACTCGTTGCATCGTCACCAAAGACCGGAAGTCTTTTCTGCATCGTGTATACATGTATTTCATATTCTTTATATACGTTTCGTAATAAGTTTCGACTCTACTCGCGAGATTTCATCGACCATCGCGTATTAATACAGCTGCATCAATGCCATCAAATCGAACGAGTCCGAAAGAATTTTGGCTGGTGAATAATTCACCACGTATCACCGATTCCGAAGTGGCTTAATAAAAGTCCAGGGGGCTCCGGATGACCGGTGCACCGGGGAGTAGGCGTCGTAATTTTGTACTGCCTCAAGCATCGAGATGAGAAAATTAATAATTTATGAAGTAAACGACGGTTCAACTTCGTCGGTCGGTACGAGTGATCTCGGTGCGCAATTAGAATGAAAAAATACCAATTATATACCGATCGAATTTCTATGAGTCAAAAACGAAAATGATTACACCTAATATGAGGGAGTCCGATGATCGAATTCGTTCCACGATGCTCCTCGAAACATGAACTTAAAACGTGATCATATTTTGGTCATTTTATCGACGTTTTCCTACCTTGATTAACGATGACAATTTTCTCCAAGGATCAGGCGAAGACCAAATCCAGCACCTTGTTTTGCTTATGCCTCAAACTGCTGATGATGGCACTGCAAAACTGCTCAAGAGACTTGGTCTCTTTCCCTGTATATATAGCTTTCAACTAGTTGGAAGAAACCTTGCGATTGGACCACGTAGGCCCCTTCTGCAACCCAGGACACATCGCACGCGCAGGACGTACGTATATGCGAGTCGGACGACAAGTGTAGACAACTATTTTTATCATATTAGCCTATTTGCAAAGTGTGAAACTTCGGGTTCACAGTTTCCCTTTCACCACAACCGTGGCCCTCGCCCTCGGAATCAACCACGCATAAGCATGAGCACAAGCACGCGTTGTGTAACACCTTACATTTTCGCTCCGTTCTTCGGATATCGGAGGCCAATGGCGAGTTTCTTTGTTCAGCGATCTTCAAAATTAGACAAAAAGTGTTCAAGTTCTCCTCCATCATAGTGGTTAGTTATAAGAAAACGGTACTAAATCAGAAAATACACTTCAATATTTCAATAAATTGATTTATAACTAATTGAATATCGAAAAACTGCATCAAGACCTTTTTTTGAGACATATTTGTGTTATTTATCGAACAATTTTATGACATATCAGCGCAAGCAGTGAGTAATCAACTTTCGAGAATAGTGGATGGACAGAATAATAGTTGGGGGTGGCTCAAAAAACGGTGCTTTTACCCTAATTTCATAAATTTCAATATTCTGATCGATATTTCCAATTTCCGTAATTTTTTCATCATTTTTATTCGATGTAATACCTCAAATAGCGTCCCTATGTCATTTCTTTTTATGTGCTCCAAATTTGTGACAGTAAGTAGTATATATAATCAGTGGGAGTAGAGATCTTTGATTGACTTACGTGAATCAATGAAAGTGAAAGTTTTTAGCAGGTACCCACCGATTAGCAGAATACCAACACGTGCCATTTAGATTCTTATCATTCTCGGATCTTGAGCGTTCAAAATTCACTGATTTGAATAGATATCGTTTAATGATGCGGGTTGTTCTTCCGATTCTCAGTTTCTGCGATTAGATTGAAGATATTTTTTAATATCCTGTGAAAATTTTCTGATTCATTGATCTTGAACGCGATAATAAATCAATAGCGCGAAAGCCTTGAGATTGGTAAAACGGTACCAATTAAACGTTGGGCGTGGGATATGTTCGCTAGCTGAAATAATCAATCAATATACCGAGTGCGTAAGTCTTTCGGTCCAATTATCGCTGCGGTATAACAAAGTGAAGGTATAAATAATTAATTAAATAATCGGGTGTTTTTAATTTTCTCGATCCTATAGGAGATAGGATTTGTAGTGTCCCGAGAAAATTGTGAAACGAGGTCAATTTTTCTTCACCTCTTTCCACAGACGGAAACTAAACTCGATACTTTTATCCATTCCACCCCCGAGGCTCGGGATCAAGCCTCGAAAATCAATCTTCCACGTTGGTCACGCTCCCCTCGAAATAAAAGTTGGAGTAAAAATTGTCCATTACCCTAATCGAGCGTATCGGCTATCGACTAACCACAGCTCTCGTATAATACATTCAATTGCTGGTGGCTGAATACGTACTCCGCAGTCAATTTTACCCTACCTTATATATTCTTACTCTCGGGAGAACCGCGAGGAATTCAATTTATGACTTTGTAGCGAAAATTATGAACCTTGGTTGATTATGCGAGTCCCAGAGTGCTTTGGGAAACCGGTTCTGATCGTTTCACAGTTGGTCTCTGATTACAGTTGACCCGGAGAACAAGTCCAACGTAGCGGAAAGTTGATTGAAGATTTTTGTCTATTTATTCTCCGGTCAATAAAAAATACAATTTTATCAATTATCATTTACGATCTCTAGCGAGCGTGCGTAATTACTGCTAGTATTTGTCAGTCAGTTTTTTTTTCTCTCTATCCAGTATTTACACGAGGCATTTCTCAAAGGTGGATATTATTGTAAAATCGAAAGGTAAGTTTAGAAAGCACTTTCTTCCAAGGATTCAATCGTCATCGGGATACGATTTTCCCAGTCCCATATCGCTGCATCGGTCGCGTGGACATTCCTCTACCTAACTTCTATTCCGCAATCTCCTGCAGCTTATCTCTCCCCACGCTCCTGTCACTGGGGTATAACTAACGATAAGACGATAAGTCGTAGATACGAGTGACGTGCTGAACGCGTAGGGCTCGCATATTTGTCCCGTAAATTTCACAAGAAAGCAACACGTGCACGTTGCATTGACGCCTAACGCGATGATTGATAACGTTTAAACATTTGCGAAATGTGTATATCGTAACATTTTGCCATGTGTGGTTGCCACCGCCCTCGATCATTCTGATGGGGGGTATCAATATCAACGACGTCTAGCTGTCACGGTTCATGTATGATTAAAGCCAGAATCAAACGATTCGCTATCCGATTCCGGTCCGAAAACTGGTTCGAGACTCGTATACGAGGTGTCAGCCGTTTGGCTAGTGTGGCTATGACTGGTATTTGCATAGTCGATATTCAGCGAGTGCTATTCAATGTATTCAGATTATCCACCGGATCAATTACGTCTGTTATTGATTCTGAGTATGCAATTATCCACTCAATGCTAACAATGTTCCCTGACAATGGGTTGTATAGGAACCATCAGTCATCGGTAGTCACGAACAAATTTAGCGGATCGATGACCCTGATGGTGGCAAAAAATGAATTTCTGGTGCAGACAAAAGGGCACTGCGATCTAATTTCCACAAATCATCGTCCACAAGTGTGTTAGAAGAAATAGTAGATAATAATTGTATCATGCACTGCGCAGAGCGTGACGTGCCTTGTGGCAAAACAATCAGGTAGAGAGAATTTATGTAGATTTGAAATAATAACTGGCAGCCAGTTTGCTGTGCGAATTGCAGGATAGAAAATTGAGAGACCATATAGAGCACAGAAAATGTTTGCATGTATGTCGAAAGTTCGCAGTGTGTATGGCTATAACAGTTTGCTGAAATCAAACAAAGATCATGAAGTGACCACAATAATGTTAGACCAATTTCCCCGAAGGCCTTGATTAGCTTATTTTTACAGGCCCTAGGGCTTGGCCTCGCTCGTATAGACCTACGTAATACCTACGTAAACGGATCCTAGGCCAGAAATATCGCGGGATATTAGATCATAGTTGTCCGTTCGACTGATCAAGAATTCTGATGAGGCAAGATCGTTGCGTTTATGGGATGAAATGGTGCAGTGATTATATAATTACATAACGTTACATTTTTAAGATCCATCACGATTAAAAGGGTCCTAACGACCCTCCATAAAACAATTTCGCAACGGCTAATCTGAATCAAGTTATTCGCAATCAGGAGTTTTATTGATCAGCCATTCTATAAAATGTGAAACCTGCAAAGGTAAGCGACAAGTGGCGATTAATCGGTAGACACTTACATTAAAAGTGGACAGTTTGATATCGAGAGCATGCTTTTGCGAAATCGTAAATGTGGAATATATGCGGTAATTAACTATTCGTATCCCGACCAGACGGATCGCGTTTCATGAATACGTATCACATTGATATTGGGCAATACGGAAGTGGTTCCTCTCACCTCGTTATTAGCATATTTTAATATCATTAAATCCCGCAATTTTTTTTTAATAATGGCGAAATCGTGCTGAAATGTGATCTCGTTCGAAGCATCAATATTGGTCAGACAGACACCGCGTTAATTAAATAATCGATCCAGGCGTTCGCGGCCTACTTGGTCAATGCTGTGTACACACATAGATGTAGGTTTAAAGTTTCACGATTCAACGGCACACCAGGTGGAAATAATCGACATTACATTACGTGTTAATGCATGCGAAGTATGTAGATCGTCGAGAAATGATAGAGAAAAACAACCTACGTGATGATTTTATGCAAGTATAATCGCAAAAGGGAAAGAAAATTATATAGGCATTGAATCATTCTACCTCAGGCAGTAAACAAATACCGACAGTATGTGAATATCTCACGGAAACTCGTCGTGCCGTTTTAATTGTTACCCATTTCACATTCGAAGCTATTCACAATTGCACAATGCGAACATATGCTCAGAGGAAATGATTTCCCTTCGGTTGTAATGTAGGAGTGATATCACAAGAGTGACCATTAAAAGGTGTTATATGTATATTTTGAAACAACCGATATGTACATACATATAATTATTTTCACTCGCGCGATGCACGAATGTCAGTTTTAGACGTGAATCTGATACACGTGAGACGTAACTGATAATTATTTGTTTGTTTTTTGGTCAGTTTCTTCAACGAGACGCAATTCACTGCCAATAAAATAAAAACGTTGTTTGTTTGTTTGTTTTATCATCCAACAAACAAGAAGATTTGTTGTATACAATTTACAAAATTATATGCTTCAAACTAGATCGCAACCTAATTGATGGTTCTTTTCGCAATTGCGGTGCATACATTATAACAATCAGTTACTGCGATCGATACTGATTTGCAAGCTAATAGTTGAATATGTGAAACTAGTAGATTATCACGTACCGATTGATGAAAGAAAAAAAAAGAATAAAAGAAAAAGTTTCCAATATTTTAGCCCGACCAATTTTCTGTCAAGCAAAAAACGTTGATCAAACTCTCTCTAAATGAGATAAAAATCGAATCTTGACGTTCTAAAACAAGGTGTGAAGGTGTATAATATAAATCGAGATTTAATCGATCGTGAATGAACATTTTTATAGTATATTTTATTTTCTTATTTTACTTTGAGGTAACTAAACTGCAAAGATGAGCGACCGAATGACTCGGATGAGCATAAATGCGGAATACGATGCGTGACAGAGAAAGTTTTCGCAGTAAAAAGTCAACGGTGTCCTATTGATTCCTATTTACACGCGATCTTCGTGGATATAATAAAAACGTTATTCATAAATATGTGTATCAGTTTCGTATGCGGTTTTGTGTTCGTAAAAGTGACGAAATCCTCAACGCGAAAGGGAAATTTGTCTTGCATCGACGATATATCCCTGTATTTCGAACTATCCCAAAGGAACGAGACCTCTTTTTTTTCTACCACTTCCGATACTTCACGGGCGAAATATGGTACCGGTTACAAGACACAAAGAGACCCCAGTCAAACCCTCTACGACTAGGTACACACGCGGCGATTGAAGCCAGAATGTATGACCCAGATATTCTAGGCGGGACACATGACTTTACAGTGATAGACCCAAAGAAACCATAAAAAATGTCGGCCTTGTGTCAGAGACTCGATGGCGAAATTCGTTGATATTTTTTGTTTGTTTTTTCTATGCGTAAGACTAACGATATTGCGCAACATTCAGTCAACGTTATTTTTGTTTTATTTCTGTAACGTCACGGAAATAGAATGGAATTCGAGGAGTGGTTTTTAAGAATTGATATCGAGGAACGCATTAATTTATTCAACAATCGTTAATAAGATTTGTGTCACTGGTCATCGACACGATCGCGGTTACCTCGAGGCTATAATCTGACGCGAGAACTATAATAGTTACTATAAGGATATTGTTCGGGATGAAAAACGCCTGAAATAATGCGATTTTCTTAGGTCTGGTCAGTAAATCCAAGTAAATTATGAAAAAAATTATGAAAAAAAAACAAAAACGACAAAAAAGTGTCTTTTTGGGGGAAATGAATGTTTCGAAATTCATCTTTTTAGAACTTTTCACTGTACAACAAATTCCTCACGTGAATCTACTCTTTTTTCTATTCTAATATTGAAAAAAAATTGAGATTGCTGTAACACAAGTATTTTTATCGCCAGTACCGATTCCAGCGAAGGTTTCTTCGGATGCCTTTTGGGTCCATTTCAAAACTTGTGAAAAAAAGTTGGCATCGTCAGTACAATGTGAATTATAGAAAATAGTTTTCAACCCGAACTACATGCTTAACTAAACCGCCTGGAATGAGGGTGACCGGTGGACTGGAGAGTGATTCGGGTTGCCTACATTGCCGGTACTCACTGTCTTTCAATCTTTTCATCGTCCTCTTTCTCTTCTCGTCTTTATGTGTCTGTGTCACAAAAAGGGATAATTGTTTGGTTTGTCTGAATTGATTTCCACTGATCGATTTCAGTATTATTAACATTAAATTGAATTCGTGACAGAATTGAGATTCCGTGTAGAGTTTCAGACAAATTAACGTTGTTCAATGATTTTGGTATAAGATTGAAGATTTTCAAGTGATGCGGTGCTTTTTTTTAGCTTAAACCTACAAAAGTCAGGACAATACTGATTTTTCATTTTGAGTTTTTAAAACGATTTCATTTGAGGATGGTAAACTGTCAATTTGTCCTCATAAGTCGAGTGATTGAACTAAAGAAAGTTTTTATGTTCCTCTGATTGGTTGAAAATTTTGCGTAGTGGAATTTTGGGCTTACATAAGAAAATGATCACAATAACTTCCTTTTTTCTCTGAAAACAGAGAAACGGGAAGTTAAGAAGCATGTACGAATCCTGAGGCGCGTTGAGATTTGCGAGTTCACATGATTAACTTTCTTATAATTGCAAATGTGACCTGGAGGTCAGAAAATTCAATACAAAGACCCAGATTTTTGTGTTATATTCATTGATTCTTATTAACCGACTTCAAAAAAGGAGGAGGTTCTCAATTCGGTTGTATTTTTTTTTTATGTTTGTTACCTCAGAACTCCGTGATTTATAAACCGATTTGGAAAATTCTTTCTTTATTCGAAAGGGTATACTTTCAGATTGGTCCCATATAAATTTCATCAAAATCGGTTGAGTAGTTTGGTTTTGAAGTCGGTTTTTTTGTCACTCGTGATTTTTCTTCAAAATAACAGTTGTAATAATTTCGTGCGGTGTAATTATACATTATCGAAGTTGAAATGAGTGCATATTGAATAATTTGATTGAATTCGCGACGACAATATAGAATGCAACAATTCGACTTTATATTACTTACCAAAAACCAGAATAAAAGATCGTGGATCAGAAACTTGGAGCATTATTATCGGAATGAAAACGTTTCCTGTCCCTCAAGACGTTATTTCTTCTTCTCTTTTTAAACAATTCCACAGTTTATGAGGCTGTCCAAGTCCAGGGTCTGAAAATGACCTGAGAATTTTCAAAAAATTTCAAAGTAGGTAAAGAAAAAATTGGTGATAAAAAAATGCGAAATTTGAGACTCAGTTGCGATAAACTTTTGAACGTTAGTGTATTTATTCGCCAGTCTACGTGTGTATTTGGTTGGTGTGCACGTGGCGCATCAACCTGTCCGTATAATCATGGAGACGTGGTTATGTACGGCGGTGCATCGTATATCCATACGAATGGCACGCGTATGGGAAACGGTGGTGGGAGAAGAGACGTGCGCCCTGGCGCACGCCCGGGTCCCAATACCATCGTGTGTGGATAGGTTAGTGTGCAGGTCGGTGATGCCGGGTTCTTTTGGTCGTATATTTCGGGAAGAGGAAGAAGAAGAAGCAGAAGAAGCAAAAGAAGAAGAAGAAGAAGAAGAAGAGGAAGAGAGCCAAAAAGCCAAAGAGCCAAGGAGCCGCGAAGAGAGTAAAGAGGGAGAGAGAGTCGGGCAGGTGCACCGAAAGGAGCAGTTTCGTTTCGTTTCGTTACGTTACGTTTCGTTCTCGCTGCACTATCGCGTTCCTGCACCGACGATGCACCGGATCAACGAATGATCTTGGGCTGTTCAAATATTTACCCTGAATTGAGCGATCTTGCAATTTTTTTTTCCATTTTTTCAAATCTAATTAGAGTCAGTATTTGAAATGTTATCGATTAAAAAATAAAAAAAAAGCAGCGAAACTCTCACAAATTGAGTTCATTTTTTTTTTTTACTATCTTCAAGAGTAAAATCTGACACCCCGGAAGAATTGAGTCAGAAAATCACTGCGAGGAAGATTGAAATCAGACTCGATTGCATTTTTAATATTTTTGGTACCGCGTGAAGTGAATTGATTAATTCTTCACATTTCCATCGAATAGTTGAATCACTTGCAGAAATTGAAAAACGATTTTGAAAACACTCATTAAAGTGAGTAAGTCACTTTAAGAGAGTCACTATCATCGAACAATCTATCATCGAACATCCCTTAATTTTGAAAATTTCAAAATAATTTTCGGAGCCCCGAAGAAGAGTCGTCGTTGCACCAGCTCCTGGATTTTGTTGGTCGCGATCCAAGATCCGTGGGACAGGTGGATGAAAATTTGTATAGTTTTTCGTCCATTTCATTGATCGAGTAGAAAATTCAAAGTATTGTCCGGCTCGAGGAGCTTTTTGGGGTTCAGGCATACGGGGGTGAACCTTGAAAAATTGTGATATGTGGCAATTAAACTACCAGGAAGACGGGCTCGCGCGCGATAGAGAGAGGGAAAGAAAGACGCATAAAAAACAACCAAGTAGAACCAAAAAAAAAAAGGGAGCGAAGGAACCGAGCCGAAATGAAAAATTTCTGTTGGTCGGGGGAGCGGCCAAAGTGTACAGGTGCAACGGCTAACGAGCGAGGCGCTTGGCGATGGCGACGAACGGAGGGGAATTATTATCAAACTTCGAATATTATCCCGGGCCTCGCTCTTCTCGATGAGATGAAAAAGAAGAGGGATAAATGAAAGAGAAAAAAGATTTTGACGAGGCACGAGCGAAAACGAGCCACGGACTCCTTCAGAGCCACGCCGCTAACTCTTATGCTTTGCGGACCTCAACCTCAACCTGAGCCTCGGCATCGACTAACGAAAACGCGGCGGCTATACGAATAATAGGACAAAAAAAAATTGAAAACAAGAAAAAAAAACGAAAGGGGGAATCCCACAAAAAATAATAGAATGAAGAAACACACTGAGTGAAAAGTCGAAGCTGCTGGACGTCTATATCAGAGTCCGGCATGCCGGTGGTCAATGGGAGGGGCAGTCGAACGCGAAATATTATCGTACCCTTTTTTATTCTGAAATTCTACATTTTGTTAGTCGAGTCTCTGAGGTCAGCCCGAAGGAATGTGTACTTTGCCTGTTCAGAGGACGATCAGTTATCAGTGTCTCGAAGCTTGCGATAAGCACGGTGGCATCGATTTGAGAGAAATGAGACACGTTCCGTTTGCAATGGAAAATCTTCAGGCTTTCTCACAAAATTCATTTTGATTGCATCGAAACGTATCAAATGGAACTTTTTAGCGATTTAATTCAGAATCGTTTTGGCCTATTTTTTTTTTTTTTTTTAACAAAATTTCATCAAAGCTTAGATAATAGTGGTGTAAAAATGGTATCTCAATTTCAAATTGATTCAGTCGATTTTGTTTTCTTCGATATTCCATCAAGTTTTTTTGATTCCCTCGTTTTTCCTGTCCTTTTTTTTCTACGCATTATCATCTCAGTCTAGCTGCACCCTTTCATTCTCACGCTATTAGGAAAAAGACAGTGCAAAAAAAATGTAGGAGGGGTACGAGATTGGGCAAAATCGTTCCTAAACGTCTCTATCTGTGGTCACACAGAGATTTCGTAGACGAGGATCTAATGTTCTCGCCATAAATCTTAACCTCAGACTAAAATATATTTGAAACCTGAGATCGCTGGTCATAACGACTTCCGGCGAGTCATTCATGGTTCAATTATACCCAAGAAAACGTAGTTTGTCTAATTTTCTAACCCTTCGAGTATTTGATTCGATGGTTTCAGAAAGTCGAAACTCCGACAAAAGTCTGAGATCTACTCGAGTAGAAAGAGTCACAAGGGTCGGGGTGTGAGTGGAATATTAAAACACTAGTTTCATAAATTTCTGGACTCAAAATTCCCTCCATTCTTGGACGAAGAAGATCAGATCTCTGGATTAAATATCGCCCCCCGGATTCGGTAGGGTCTGCCGAATTTTTGAATGGTGTATTTTTTTTTTTATCTTTTCTGGAGTCTGTGTATCGCCCTCCCCCGGGGCGTTGAATAACCAACTGGGTACTGGTCAGTGTCGGCGAGGAACGCGCACGCTCCGTGAAATACGATTTATCCAATTAACTCCGGCGATAGGATCGTTTTCGTTGGGTGGCATATTTTCAAATGACTTCATTAAGCGATACCTGAAATTTATTAGCTTCTATCTACTTCTTGACTACTCTGCCCCGCTGGACCACGATCCCACTCGGATGTACCGAGTGCTCCTCCCCCTCGAAAAAAAACCTAATCCTGAACTACTGCGTGAGCTTGATAGCCTCAGCCTCGTCCTTTAAATTCTCAGCTTCTTCGATTCTGGAGGAAGAGAAGACGATTTTTTTTTTATCCGATTCTGACGCCACGCTGAAAAAAAAATTCACACAGCTTTTGGCGTAGACTCCGCGGGTCCAATTAGCGTCACGAATTTCCGATTCCTCTCACGTTTATATTTAAATCGAAAACGTCGACAAAATTCGTGCTGCAGGTGCAGTTAAAATTTATCTTGTTTTTTCTTCTGTATCGGATAAGAAGTTGATAAAGTTCAGGAATAATTAATTATCCTTAGGGTTTAAAACACTGTTTTTGAATATCTAACCGCGATTCGTTTTTTTTTTTTCATCAATGATAGAAATGGGAACGCGATCCAATTTCGAAATTAATTCCCCAATTAGGCTGCAAGGGCGCCGAAGATACACGGAACTGTATTTTCGTCGGGTCGTGTATACTTATATGATGTTCGAGAAATGATAGCGCCAAATTCTATGTCATTTCGGCGAGGCCCCGTTTCGAACCTCGAGCTCCGGGTTGGAACCCCGAGGCTGTAAAGGTGACTGAACGAATCTCTATTGCTTTATACCTAATATCAATTTAATTTAGTACCGTTAGTCGCGGCACGAGGACCGGTCATTTTCGTTTGAGAAATATAATTTTCTAACGAATTAAAGGGGAGGAATTTTTCTAGTCAAACCTTTTCTTTTCTACCAAACTGTGTGATTCTGTGAAAAATAATCGCTCCAAAATTATCGGCATGAAGAAAAAAATCTCCCGCAGTTATGAGAATGACACGACAAAAAAAGAAAAAAAAAAGAAACTGTAACCGATTATCAATCCGGAATATACACGCGCGGTATTAAATGACTTATGCTAATTTTTTTAATGGCGGTGATCGTTATACTTGTAGTCCGCACGCGATAATTCTATAACGATCACCTTCTCTATATCGTACAATAAATTTATTTGCATATTGATAATAAAAAAAAAGGAATCTAACGAGCCAACAAAATTGATCGGTAATTTCGATCTCTCCTTACATATGTGGAATTTTTTGTTAACTATATACGATTTTTATGAAAACAACTTTTACACGAGTCAATATTTTTCTAGCTCTTTAGCTTTCTCTGATATACGAGGGAAACAGTGATCGAGATAGGGAAATTTATTATCTTGTAAAAGCGTCGTTGGCAAAGTTTTTCTCTTCTGCGGCTACGATTTTTGGTTAATTATCGGTTTTTAGATGAGTGGATGAGGTCGTTACCAATCTCGAGTCTCTCATCAATCGGGTACGATAAGCAGCGGCTATTAAGACAGTTTTAACATATGCAAACGATTTTTAACTCTTTTTAACTATATTCCAAGTTCTCACGGTGAAGTTATAAGAAGTATATAAAGGTAGAGAAACGAACCCGAAGTCTTTAAGTATAATAGAAACGTGAATGGAAAACTAGATGGGAATAGGTGATGCCGCCAAAGTAGAAACGACCCAACCTGAGCTAATTATCGACGCACTGAGCGAACGAATTAGCCCGATAATCTACTATCCTTCGCAACGTACTCGGCCACTCCCACTTCCATCCAAGTCCCGAGATCCATAAAATACACATTTTCTTGTGGAAATGAGTTTATCAATTTTCTCGATATTCTTTCAAGTGTGAATACATCAATTTTCTCTGTGTCAAATGTTTATCAAAATTCTTCCAACTGTCAAACTTTTGGAGGAAAAATCGCAAATCAAATGTAAAAAAATGTGTTTTGGACCTGTAGATATTTCAAGCTTCAAATCAATATCTTGGACAATAACTCAACATGCTTTTCTTTTCCACTAGAATTCATCAATTTCCTCCATGTTGGAATTTTCTCAAAATTCTTCCAACGGTCAAACTTTTGAATGAAAAATCGTAAATCAAATGTAAAAAATGCGTTTTGAAGCTGACATTTCAAGCTTCAAATGAGTTCCGTGGAAAATACTCTCCGTGATTATCTCGCACAGTTACGTCACTTTGAATTACCCCTCTGTTTTTTACTCATTTCCGGATTATTTCCGGAATGGCTTGTAAGAGCAGCCCTCGGTGAAGGAAAGAAAAAAAAATGTCTCGACACCGTAATTTTTTTATAAACCAAGCTTTGAATATCTGGTATGTATGGACACGCGTCTTTGGGTGGAGGAGAGTGTCCCCGGAGTTTTGTTGCGGTGAAATTGGATATCGGTCCGATTGTTGTCGCCTACCAACAAAGGCACGTCCAAACTGCATCCCGACCACCGATCAAGTTTTCCCCACGAATTCTTATTATTCTTCAGCCTCGGCCTCAGCCTCAGCCGGGGACGGGGCGAGAAAGAAATAAACGAAAAGAAGGGAGACGCGAAGAAGAGAGGGGGAGCCAAAGGGCGGAAGACGGCGAGAGGGTGAGAGGGTGTAGCGCGCGACGGGCACGCGTCTCGGAGGCGGAGGACGACCGGTCGAGAGTGGACCTTCAGGAGCGGAGAGGGTAGATCGACTTTGGAGGTAAAAGAGAAATAAAAAATTGAGTAAAAAAAAGAGGGAAAAATAAAAGAAGAATATATCCAAGGAGTGTGGTATAGGAAAGAGGAAAGAGGGAAGAGGGAAGAGGGAAAATAAAAGACTACAATCTTGAGAGTAACGTCGGCTTGGGGTACAGGTGCGCGAGGACCACGTCCACTCCACCGCGTACTACCAACTGAAATATAGAACTTTTGTACAACCCAAGGGAAGATGAAGGAAAAGTAACGTTTTCGATCTACGATTCAAACGCAACGATATTTTACAGACGCGTTGCAGTTGTTTCGCTGCAGGTAAAAGTCTTATTATCTCTTTGGGAAGTGGAGATTATCCTTCAAGCGAATGAAAATTTGTTCACGCGTACTTGAAGAATCTCAATATTAATGATCAATTTTTGTTATCGCAGTGGAGCCAAAATTCTTCGAGTTTGGAGAATATTTATGAAATCTTGTCAAATTCTGGCTGATATTGATTCATTTATATAACTGTAGACAAAATTGACTCAATAAGTTTTGAGTCTTGAATTCCTCGAACACAGAATACAACAACTGAATTTAGGGTCCCATATATCGACCGATGGAAATAACGAAACGTTCGTGTGAAAACGATAGAAGTACAAAAAGTTCCAACTGAACTGTCATTGGGATGACCAAAAAAGTGCTTTTAGTCACTCTCAACTGATCAAAATTTGTACGATTCTGTAAACTTGATCATACGTTACAAGAATAACTATCAAAATAGTAGATCGAACTAAATTCATGTTAGCAAATCCCTTATTTGAGTTCATGTCATCTTACATTATAAATAAAGTGGACACAGAAAATTGATGATTGAAGGAACTATTAGCGTGATGAAAAATCGTTTTAATAATATGATATACAGAAAAGGAAAAGAAGAAGAAGAAGAAGAAGAAGAAGAAGGATAAAAAGAAATAATAAGATGCCTGATTGAATTTCATCGGAATTCGTTACAGTGTTTAAGTGATATCGGTTTGCAGGCTGTGAATAATTCCCCGGTATCGCCCACACATCTACCTCTCCAGTCACATGTACATACATATGATGTAGAGAATTGAGGTACGTTCATACGGTATATAAGCGGTATTATTAATTATTTTGCCAACCCACTTCCTCCGAACATATCCCGATGCAGATAGCGTCAAAGGAGTCTTTGGAAAGGGTTCTACTGCCTCTTCGCTCTTTGCTCTTCGGGCTTCGGTCTTTGGCGTGATATACATATACACCGTGCGTGGGTACGTGGGCGGGGATTCAGTTTGGGCCAGCTCGCTCGCGGAGTAACAAGGAACGAGAATGAGACTGAGTATGAGAATGGCGCGTACGAATTGAATAAGAGAATACGATACGATACGATAGGATAGGATATGTGTGTATAGAGCCAAGAGGCAAGAGGTTCGGAGATAGGAGTAAAAAGTAACTCGAGTGAAAAATAAAGGCAGCCAGGTCGTGCCGGTGGTGGGCCCCGGTTGCGGTCAAGTTGGTAATCCTGTCCGTGCGCAGGACCTTGTAGACCGTGGATCGGGGCATCGGGGCCCCGCGGCAGCTTGGCAGGGACTAAATGATTTACCAAACAATAAATCCTCCCTGAGATACGATCGCACGCAACGGGTCTCGCAGAGAGCCTGGGAACTTGGAACTTGGAACTTGGAACTTCGGAGTCGCTGCACCAGGAACCCTAAGTACCCGCGCGATTATTTCCTACTCGCATCCGCGCACATGTGTTGGGGGCCGAGGGCTTCGAACTCTCGGGTTCTTAGAGGATCGCGATTTTCTATCCTTTCATCCTTTCTTCCTCCTTCGTTCTTCGACGATGCCCGCAGGACCCGCGGAGATATTCTCCACAGCGGCGAGTACAAAGGCGATCGGACCGGTCCGAGGGATGGAAATGAAGTGACAGAGGCGCACCGGGATCAATGGCTCGCGAGTATGCATTATGGGTCCTTTTCGCCTGTCCACGCGTATATCCTCCGTCTTTATCCCCCTACCCTACTTCACCCGCTGTGTTTACGCATCGAAACTGGCCAGCTCCGATACACCGACGCGTTGCCGCTGGCCACTCTCGAGATACAACCACGCGGTACACACACTACACGCGTCTACCGCTGCCGCTGCCGTTGCCGTTGCCGTTGCCGTTGCGGACTTTCGACAAAACTTGATTTAGTGCCTTGAGGAGTTTTGTCGGGATTGGATATTGTGAAAGGGAAGGGGGGGGACTCCTTTGTGCGGAGAAACCTTAAACGCAGTAGTGGCCAGGGGGGACCTTACCAAAAACTGTCCCGAGGGATACCGCGTGGACGTTATAATGCTAGAGAGACGGAATCAGAAATCCTTGCGGTCAGGACCCTCGGACATTCCTTAATTCCTGAGATGTTAATTCCTCCAGGACGCGCCGGACCCTCGAATCTTTATTGTTATTTCACTCCGTCATGGTCAGGATGCACCTTTCTCCTGTTAGATAAATTCAAAGAGAAAAAAGAAAACGTTCCATACCTCACATACTAGGATGTTGAAAGGCGGCGAAAGGACGAATTCTTCAAATAACCTTAACCCAACACCCCGACAATAATAACTGACCGGCTATTTGCAAACTCTACCATTTTTGCTGTAGGTACAGAAACGAACTGTTCTCATCCTTCGCGTGGCTGGTATTAAAACTAGATTAGTAGGCTATAGGTTTCAAAGGGTGGTTATAATCCGTACTTATTGTTAGCCGGACGAACGCGGAGACACGAAGAACGAGCTGCGATCCACCGACTCACAAAATTAACACTCACCCTTTTCAGGTTCGGTGTACGGATCGGTTAATTTGGGACTGACCAACCGAAGGCCGAACACGACTCAAACAGCAAAGTACAAAGTGGCCAGCGCGCGGTTAGTACCTCGACAAAAAGATCCGCAAATTGCGGTCCGCTCGCAATAAGCGGCTGGCAAAAGACGCCACTCAACTGTGCGCCGGCCATTCTTCATTTTTTCGACTAATTATTTACCCGATTCCTCCTTCCCGTCTTGAATAGATCCGAGAATTATGAATGAGCGCGTTTTCAACAATTTTTTTTCCTCCGACCTCGAAAAGGGTGGGGCAGGACATCGTTAGGGTGCTGCCGGGTTTAGGTGTCTAAGAATTTGTGAGGGAAAAAAAAAACCAGACTAAATCCGTATCTTAAAACGTTTGAAAATCGAAACCTTTCTGTACTCGGAGGGTATAATATTATAGGTTGAGTTCTTCGGGGGGAGTGGCTGGAAGGAAGATAGTTCTCGCTCTCTTCTTCACCGTGTGATAAATGGTCATCCCTCCAGTCCGCATCGATTTATAATGGACCTTCGCGCGCGAGTCGTTCGGGCACGATGATAAAAAGAAGTGGAAATATAAGAAAAAAACACCTTCTAGAATACAAGAACACGATTAAATATCGTTAACTACCCCCGTAGAGAATCGGGCGAAAATATTCCAAGAGTTTTTGGTACCGGGTAGCGTGGAGAATCACGCGGTTCCTGAATGGACTCAGTTTGAGTGGCTCACAGTCGGTTCTAGAGAAATTAGGTTCCCTGGTAGGCTGGGATTTTTGAAACCACCGCTAACTAACCCGCACGGAGGATAACCTAGTTATAATCTAAACGCAGTCTCATAGTTTGTTTAGTTAACCACCCGGATTAGTCCCGGATCCCCTGCGCAGCACCCTGACTCCGTTTAGTCCTGGCGTTAACGCGGCGTGGCCATTTTTCGAACGGGCAACTCAAAAACCTGGCTGATCGAGGACCCGTTTTTTTTTTTTTTTTTTAATCCACCGTGTAACACGGGCAAAGATGCCGCTGTCGATTCGTCCAATGCGAAGACTCGATTAGGAAAAATCGTGGAATTCTTTTGTTATCACGGATCCCGTCGCTTAATTAAGACCACAAATAAAATGATGCTGGATTCGAGTCATCAAAGAAGTGGACGAATGACTTTCGATCCCAAGGGATAATCGCCTGAGCCGTGGTCATTTCTCAACCAGCGATCTAATTAAGCGATCAGCATTGCCCTCATTAACGTCCGGAGAACGATAATCGTGTACTTTTACATCGAGTCATTCACAGCTACGGGGAATCTAAGCTATTGGAATTGATTAAAATTGATCGTCGAGATGCTACTCTCCGATAACTGCACACTTGGTACAAGTTCTTTTTACTTATTTTATACCCTGTTTCTTCTACCGTTGGACAGAGAATCGCACGGTCCCCAGACTTCTCAGGCCTCGATCACCGCGGAGGTCCGAATCCGAGTTACGTCTCGCTAATTAAGACGGTAAGAGAGTCGATTGTCTCCGAAGCCAAATATCTCTCGATTGTCTTGCGATTAAATCTATCCTCGTCCTCCTTACCGCACTTAATGGAAATCGACCTCCCGACGTTCTTATTTCATCAACCTGCGTGGGTGGACGTCTTCGACGTTTGTTTTTTTTCCTCCATTCAAAATTGAGAACCCCTGAAACGTTGGATCCAACGTGACACCCCGTATCCTCGAGACACTCCGGGTACGCAGAGGGATTTCTTTGGGGCTACGGCGGGCTTTGTCTTGTAAATGAAACCTCCCCTCGATCCGTATCCGGACATTGATAAATACCGGGTAGTGCCTTCGCGATCGTCGTTTTTCCTTCGGATATGGTCCAATAAAAATCGGTATAGTGGGCGGTTTCCTGTTTCTCGGGTACGTACGTGGATCAGGTGAAATTCTTTGAAACGAAATGAAATGAGAAGATCGTTTCTTTTCCTGCCGTGGTGGGAAATACTCTAGATTTCGGTCTTCACAAATCACCGTCCGAACACGAGGTCCTAGAGGTTAGAGCTTCTAGGGTCGCTGGGAATCGGTAAAAAAAATGTGAAAAATTTTTCTCCAAATCCTAGAGACGATAAAAAAAAGGATCGATCGATCCGTCGGCTATGGACGCAGGATTTTTCCACCATTCTCGATTATTCAGAATCCCGAAATCTCGCGCAAAGTGCCCTTCTCTCGCGCTATCTCGAAACGATATCAATGCGTATCGGGAACCCGACCCCGTGCAGAAGGGTTTCCTGGTCAAAAGACATCAAGTCGACTATACAGCACGGCGCTAATCTAGGGACTGAGGCCCTCAGATCGGATCCAGAGTCACACTTTGCTCCTAACGAGGAAGATTACCGCGATAAGAGACGAAGAATGAACGGAGGTAGGAAATGGGACAAAAACTAAACTAGTCGAATCTCCTCCATAAAATGATTCTTCCTCTCGATTTTTAACCTTCTAGATTATCTGGTTTCAAGAGAAAAAAAAAATCGTCCTCGCGTAGACCAGAAGATGAAAAGTTGCTGAAGAATTTGGCCTCCATAGACGTGGCTTTTTTAATTAGAGAAATAAAAATTGACAATTTCTCGACAGATCAGAGAATTTTTTGCGGGTCGTTTATAACGATTGTGACGTCAGATCCGCAAGATTCAGAATGAAAAATCAAATATGGCGCTGGAAGGAAGGTATTTCGCATCACTGATAACGAATCCAGGGTCTCAATATCACAAAATTGGCTTTTTACCGAAAATTTTCTTTTCTGTAGCGTTGAAAAGCTTGAATTTCGAGGGTAGCCTGAATCTTTCGTTTATTATATTTTGTTCAGTTCATTCTAGACTTTTTTCATGATTTATCGAAGACTCGTCATCGACGGGGTTCAGAGTCCCGTTAAGGACTACCGCATTATGATGCCTCACCCGAACCCGAAGAAATGAACGTTAATATATTCGGATTAAATTGGGTCCGCGATGCTAGCGCAGCTGCTGTTCCAGGCTATGTTTTCTGTACGCGTTCTATAACGGCTCGATGGCAGGTCAGGATCTGTGTATGGATAATCGAAACTAAAATTGATGCTCGAGGATAGATAAAAAGGGATCGATCCTAAAATCGTGGCGAGATCGCATAATTCTTGTGCAGAAAAGAGTCGAAACCAACCTGGTCAACAGATGTTCCATGATCTCCGGTCCAGTGGCGGACCCATAATTGGCACTTCCTCCCTTCGTTTCAATGGGCGTTTCGCTACCCCTGACACTTTAAGCCCCAAAAGTGTGTCCGGCACGCGCTGCGATGGCACCTCGAGCTTCTGTAGGAAGGTAAAGATCGATCCTTTTTCCCCTAATGGACCAATTGACGGTCTTCCATATTTCTGCAAGCTCTTTATGGTTGTAGTAACGAGTTCCCAGAAGCAGCTATAGAGAAGAAAATCGTCGACATCAATAATCCTCACGTTTTTAAGAATGACTGCGAGAAATTCTGCTGACCGTAATCCAGAAAGCCAGACTACTCTCCTTATCCATCGACAAGGCATATACTGTAGAACGAGACGGTAGAAACTGTAGGAGCAGGTGTATGTGAAAAATACAGGTGCCTCGCATAGAGAGAGAGAGACTGGTTACACAGAAACGCGCCGCACGCGTCCGCGCGACCCATGTGAGAATAAGAAACTGAGGCAGGGAGGTGCGAAAAAATAAATTTACCCAAGTAAATATGAAGGTCTCGTGCGCCCATTTAGAGCGGAGAAAGTTTCTCCTCTCGTAAAATGTACGTACTCAATTTTTTTTTTCTTTTTTTTCGTCTGTTTTTTCCGATTTTCTTTTACGGAGGCCAATTTCGTTCTTTGTACCAGTTTTTACGGCTGCGTCTCGCGTCTGCGGGGTCTGATATGATCTAGTTGTTAGGTGACAGAGCACTTCTGCCCCGAGAGCTTTGTGGTGACTAAAAAGCGAGTAATTAAACAATTATTTAGGAACCCCGAGGGTTTTTACGACTGGCACAGTGCCTGAAATTCATAATTGAAGGTTGAATGAGTAAGAACTGAGGCAGAGCTAGCTAATAGTCCCCCCTCCCCCCTTTTCTGAAGTATCTTGAACGCAATTAGGAGGAATTAAAAAATTCTTCCAACCCTCTGGTTACCGGCTACCTATGCCGCCTATTAACTTTGGAGATACCGCAGGTGCCATTTTGTACGTTCGGTCACCTCGTTACCGCAATAGAGTCGATTAAAACGTAAATATAAATTATGGTATGTAATTATTGAAATATAGTGACAATTTATCCTCGAGTTGAATTTATGACCGTGGGGATGGGAGAAGAAATTCTTACACCCTTTCCTAAATCAACCTTTGTCCAGCATCCCTTGTCGGGTCCAGAATTTTATCCCTAGTCCCATCGATGCTTCTTGTGAAAAAAGACAAGAGAAGAGTAGAGAAGAGAGAGAGATAGAGGAAAAAAAATAAGGGTGATAGAAATCTGCACGTTGAAAAAGGGTTTGGTTCCGGGAAGAAAAATTTTCAGAGGATATGACGAGTCTATTGACCTGCCTGGGGAGGATCAATAGAGGGATGGGGAAAGGGTTGGGGATCGGGTTACTGCGAAAATAAATTCAATACATTTTTTTCCGTCCTTCAAAATTCTAGAAAATGACCATGCAACGTACGACCCAGGCTCCTATAAATTCAAGAATGTTTGGTTGAATGTGGAAGCTGCATAGTCGAAAAATTGCTCGTGGGAGACGTTTGTTTACGAAAACAAGATTCTTTTCTAAGGGCTGAGTTTTTCTTCTTTACGATTCTGTGTCTCGTTATTTTTCTTGCTTTTTTTTCATCTTTTACTTCGAGCGATTCCCTATCTGCGGATTCATCAACGATAAGATCCTTGTCTGTAAAACAGCGCGTGTACGAGAAGACGCGGGGGTTCTTGGACGACAGACGACATAGTTGACATTGAGATACGACCGTGTCGCATTGCGTTCTGGTTGCAAGCCAATTTGTTCAAACTTTGTAATATAGATTTCAAAATCGAGGTCGAAAATACCTTCTTCAATTATTCACGTGATAATTCTCCTGAATTTTTGAGAAATAATTGAAATAATTTGATTTCAATGATAGAATTAATGTCAATTATTAGAAAGAATTGATTGAAATAATCAAACATCAATTTAGACATTAGAAAAAACAAAAAGTAAATTAAATTGAACTAACTGAAGAAAATGCATTCATCAAAAAATTCAAGATATACTGACTTGTGAATTGAAATGACTAATCGAGGATTTTCAAAATCAAAAAAAAAATATGTATATATATTGAGATCGATTCAATCGCAAGGGAAAATTGAGTTTTTCATTCGATAAAGAATTTCAATTGAAATGAAATTGTTTCCAAATATCGAAATTCCAGTTTCTATTGATTTTTTTTCGGGGCGTAGAGTGGTCAGCATCCGAGCGTGAACCACGAGTCTGACCAAATCTTATTAAAACCGGAAGTCTTAGATCCCACAAGAGTTTTAGGATTACGTCGTTGCCCGAAGAGCAGGAGGAGGAAGAGGAGGAGAGAACCGCAGACGGTGCAGCGGAGCCCGGGCCATGGGCATCGATCGCAAATCGGATCGGCAGAAATCGATTTCACGGCTTCTCGAGTTTCTTGAACGCGCATGCGACGCAACGGTCCGATGCTGGGCGGGCATCGTCCGTCCCTTTACTCTCGCTCGACTGACTCAAAGATGCACTCAAAGCGCGCGGTGCGGCTACCGTAATTTATTCAACGTCAACCTGAATGCGAATTCTGCAAAGAGGAATTAGTCCCACCGAGTGTAAAAACGCGCGTCTCCCCACAAAAGACGCGATTTCCAAATTTCCATCAATAACGCAGCGAGGATTTCAGATCGTCAGGGTATGCAACCCTTCCCGCACCCGCAGGACCGACAATGAATGAAAATCGAGGCTATGTTGACGGACTTTTGACGCATTGTTGACGCAACCCTCAGAGGCGGAGATCTCGAGTGCATCGGGTCTCTTCAGGACCCTCGAAAGATCCTAGAATCAGGGATGTTTTCTTTGAGGCATTTCGCCGACGATGCGATGACCCGGCAAGTTTTCAATTTTCATATTCTCACATTATCCATTGTCTATCGGACTGCTTATCGCGAAGGGGATGATGAACGTAAACGCGCCGATCCGCTCGGGGCCCGGGCCCAGAATCTCGATTCAACGACCTCCCCCGTCCCCTGCGTCAGGAGGAGGCAGATGCGCCCCCGCAAGGGAGCAGCTGTACCCGATTGTCTGTCCGCTGTCCGCTGCCCGTTGCCTGTCCGTAGGGCCCAGAGGGTGCTCTCGTGCCTGGGCCCGACACACACCCTAATATCCAGATAGTATGGGTGTGATGCACCGTCGAGTACGTCGGAGCTCGCGGTGAATCACTGTTACGCAACACCGATGGAGAAAAGTAATCAGGATTGATTGTAACGACGCATCCTGCGACTCACCCCCTACGAACCTATTTTTGAGGTCTATGATTCTTGGAGCTGGCTTCCATACTCTGACGTAACTCTTTTAATTCACCTTTTTTTAGTGATTCATGAACCGGTGTGGCGATTGAAAACAGGGGTGACTCAGGGTCTGATTATATATTTTTTTTCTCTTTCTTTCATAGGAAGATATGATTTTTTTTTAGGAACCAGGATCTTTTTTTTACCATATCTCAGCTCGGGTTGCTTCTAGGTGAAAAATGGTAGGAATCGATTTTGAAGATCGTAGAATTTCCTATAAAAATGCTACTCACAGTTTTTCACTCAAAATCGATGGTTTAGAAGATATACAGGCCTGTGAATAACGACCTTCTAAAAAATATTGTACATCAATTTTTCATTTGATGGAATATATTCTTGCCAATATCTTAGCTCAGGTTGCTTCTGGGTGAAAAGTAATGAGAACTAATTTTGAAGACCATAAAATATTCTACAAAAAAGATTCATACAGCTTTTCACTCAAATTGGACAGTTTTGAAGTTATGAAGCGGATAAGAGAGAAAGTTTTCCGAAATATTGTGAATTAATTTTTTATTCTACAGAATTTGTTTTCGTCAGTATCTCAGCTCAGGTTGCTCCTAGGTAAAAAGTGATGAAAACTAATTTTGAAGCCCATAAAATTTCCTACAAAAAAGTTTATCACAGTTTTTTACTTTCAATCAACAGTGTTGAAGATATACAGATATACACGAAAATATCATTTTTTCTTTAAATTTTTTTTCAAACCTCCATAACTCAAGCACGGTGGATATTTTTTACCCGTGTTGATAATCGTGTTTCAGACGGTCATGAAGAACTCACAGCCCGAGGGAACATCTGTCGTTGATCGTGGCAGACGTGGTTATTTGTGATTCGATAAGAGACTCTGAATTCTAATTCGTTCCGTGCATGATACGAGGCGCGTGTCTCTTGTTTATTTTACAAAGTCCTGTTTATTGAAGACATTTCTCAGTCTTCATCAACCGATAAAATTAGCGTCCTACTGTACCGCGGACACGTGCTAGAGGAGCTCCTCCACGTGCTCAACGTATTAACATCGGGACATCGTTCCTTTTTCATTAATTTTTCTGTTTTTTTTTCTTTTCCACTGACCAACTAAAACAACATTTACCCAAAGCTCTCGAAGACTGTTTTTCTTTCTATTCCAGCTGCCTTCTCCTATACTCGGACCTCTGAAGCTTATTTGTGAACGAGTTACGTAACCTCAAGAATATTTTGGTAGCTTAAATACAATTGAGAAAAAAGTATCAGGTATCAGATATGCGGTGGCTCTTATACCATAAAAAGTTTTATCGGTAGAAACCTTATTTTCAAGCTAAATTTTTTCAGGATTAAAACGTCGAACGTTGTTTTTTTTCTTCAATAATAAATTGGAAACTGAAATATCCGATCAACACACAAATCAAATTTGAGGTAGGGGTACTGTACCTACCCTCGTGAGACTTTGAGTAATTTATTTATCACGGGGTGGAGCGAGATTTTTCTCATAATAAATCTTGATTAATAAAAATTCCAGAAGCGGCCGGGGGAAAAAATAACCCTGGTCTTTATTTTCTCTTTTTACTCTCTTCTTTCTTCCCTTTCGAGATGAATTATACTACCTGAGACCTTTTTACGGACAAAAAAATAATAATTGGTAACCCTACACGATGTATGTGTGGGTATGTATATGGATGAACACATCCTACCCCTTGCATTCACATAACCTATTCCACTAGTGGCCGATTGTTGTATAGGGAAATTAAATTTATCACGTAAAAACCCTACCGGTTCGTGTCACGTGGCTACCCACTCGACTCAATAAAGTCCAGGGTTTTTATTGTAGAATGTTAAAATCCCCGAGAGCCTAAGGGTCATTTGATAGTAATTGCCGCGATGGTTGTTTGTGAATATGTCCTCTGATTAAGAGCCCCGGAATTTTACTGTCACAGTCATCCGAATAATTTTTTGTTATTTTTTATTATTCTTCGAGAGGTTTCACTCGACTCTTCATGAAGAGGCCCGAAGAGACGCCAAGACAGGTAGCTCTTCTTCGAGACCAAACCCCGGGGAAAGGGATAAGATCGAAGAAGAGAGGTCCGAAGGCCAGACCGCTCGAAGATACTAATTATAAGTTAATTATATTAATAAAGGTACTGAAGGCGGCTACTATAAAGGATCTTCGAGCTCGGGAGTCAAGACGTCGCGGAGATCAGCTTCTCCTGCCCGCGTTAGCACATATTTTTCAAAAAATCCAGTTTACCGCGACTGTCCGATAAAAGTGGCTCTGGATATTAATTTTTAAAGCTTCTGAAAATTCTTCGGTCTTCGTTATGCCCGTAATCGACTCAATTTTTTAGGGAAATAGGGGGAAGTCAATCTGAAGAAATGATAAAAATGAACGAATCTATTTTTTTAAGTTCCAATAAATTTGGAAAATTCATCTATCCAATCAATCCAATTTTTTTACGTACTGATAAAGTTTTTTGCTTGTAAAATCGTTCTGGAAAGGATTAATGGGACTCGTAAGTACATCGATCTCTTCTTTTTTCAATAAAAAAAAGAATGGTCAAAAGCAAATTGAATGTCAGTGAAGTCTACTTTGAAAAAAACGTCCAAAACGTAATTTTTCATGTTTTCCCGAGGTGGATAATCTACCCCAATCCGTACTTGTAGGGTTAATCGTCTCGGATTTAGATAAGATCATGATATTTCTACCCCCGAGTTTTTCAATATTTCGACTTTCACATCGTGACAATTTTTTAAATCCATCATCTTTTTTATAAAGTCGAAAAGATTCACAATCAGACCGCAGACTGTCGTTCGGTGTCTCTTGGTCTCTTAGTGGCGCTGTCCTAAATAAATGTACTTTCACCGGAGGGTAGTTTGGGGACAGAGGTTCTCCTATTTGAACCTTCAATATTGTCACATCAATTAAGCAACCGGCTAAAGAGTACACCGTCAGCGGCTCTGCGACGCCGTAGCACTTTCTGGTCCCTTGAACCCACCCCAAGGGACGCGGAACCAGAAGCTCGTACACGGGATTCTGGTTTTCGGGCTCGACACACAAAAATTCACCCTCTGTTTTCCTGTCCCATGTTTTTCTCTCGGTACCTCTACCATGGCACAGCAGTGCACCGGAGTACCGGACACGGGGATCGTCTTTCGACTTCCGACCGTCTCTAATGGCTGTTTGGATATTTTCAAGAACTCTCGGATTTTTTTCTCCCTCTCAAGTCCCACGTATTAAATCCGAGACGAATGACGTAGATTTTTTTTTATTCCTCTCGCTGTTTCACTTGTACCGTTCGTAACCTGGATTTATTCTACTTAAGGGGGTAACGCGAGCGAACCGGGCTAACGGTTCTACCTGAGTCGATTCAAGCCTCCCGTCCCGGCCTCGGGGTCGGATCCTTCGATCAAGGATATTTGGGGCAGGATCCTTTTTTCATCATCTCGTTCTATCTTTACTAGCTTGGCTTGTGAACTCGAAGCCCTGCGAGTATCACTCAACGTACTTTTTCTACCTGCTCACCGTCGGCTTCGAGGGGGATGAAATGTAAAATAATGTAAAATCCCAACTGGATATCGAGCAGATTCTACCGGTTGTGTCTCTTCTCTGATCACAGCTACACAATTTTTAAAACAAAAATCGAAGATATATAACCGTTACAGGTTCGTCGTTCATGAGCCAAAGCCATGGTCGGATTAAGAGGCTCAAGCCGCCGCAGCTTAAGGCCCCTGGCTCCCCGAAAAAAAAAATCATTTCCAAAGTTAGAATCGGGAGTGACGGGACTCGGTCAACGCGCGAACAAAGCATCGACACAATGCTCTCGACCTGGATTCATGCGGATTTATATTATGCGCTGCAGGTACGTGTTCGATTTTTTTTTATTTTTCTCTTACCCTCGATCCTGCCCCCAGGTACGTAGGTTACTCCGATTATAAATCCGGACAGGCCTGAATATCTGCCCCCTATTTTTCCTTTTTTTTCATACACGGGGGGAGGGGGGCGGCAAAAACCGATCGTAGTTCAACGCATGTATAATTAGCGCACGATCACGTTCTCCTAGTTCCATTTCTCTTTGTTGGTTAGTACTCACCCTAACCCCCATTTCTCTAGGAAAATTTTTCTTCCTTTTCATCCCCTGACTGAGAAATTAACATAATCACACACTGGAGATGATTTGACAGATAGCAAAAGGTAAAATAAGGGACCTAGGGTTTTAGCCGGTTGAAAAATCCGATTCACCGTTCCTATGATTCGCTGTGTAATTTGTATATCATTAATTTAACCGATTTTACGGTTCTACCGGTTCTGCAGCCTGTTTGATCCCCGGTCCCTCAAACTGTCGCAGATTTTTTTTTTTTACTTTTTTGCGACGAAAAATCTTTCTAAGTTTACCGCGATCCTGTAAAAGAAGAGAAGAAGAAAAAAACTTTCCTAACGGAATAACGCGAAAGGATACTAGAAAAAATCTTAGGGTGAGGAGGGAAAAAAAATGTTTGGTCCGGATTTAAAGGAGAAAAAAGTGAAAACGTTTTTCTGCCTTTAGGATCATAGAATCTTTTAGCTGTTCAGGTAAAAATATCTTGAAAAACAGTCTTTTTTTTTCTTTCTTTCTTTCTTGTAGCCTCAATTTTTTTGTCATACACCACGGTGCAGGAATAAAAAAAAATGACGTGCGTGGATATAATTCCGTTATAGAAAAATCCGGTCTTATTCAGCAGTCCGAAGGACAGAAGAGGATAAATGAGGTTCATAAATTAACTATTTAATCGTTCCGCGACGGCGAATGCAATCCGATAATCGGTCTTCTGTCATTTTATGTATTCCCGGCACGTGCCTCTCCGTTCTTGAACTCCAGTCGCGGATCCCCCCCCTTCGACCTTATCAGAACAGCGACGGGGTGAAACTGTCGATAAAATAACCCCGCCAAAGCGAACAGGGATCTCGACGGTCTCGGTAATTAAGCTCGGATAAAAAAGTTGAAGTAAAAACCGCGCGTTGATTATTCATCCGATATATATTCAATATCTTGTTAATCATCAGGCATAATCGCGCACGGCGTTTTCCTCCGCTTTAATTAGACACGCGCGTGGACATATATATATATATATATTATATATGAAACGATCGAACGAAATCCGGAGATCCTTGGCCAAGAAATTCAACTCTCATTTAGCATATTGGTTGGTTAAGGTATCGCCAAGGACATCTGAGCCGACACGCGAACCTTGATAGTAAAATTGAAAAATGTAGCTGTGCATAAACGTCAGTTTCGTCTGTAAAAATGCTATTCGACTATAATAAACGCGCGTTGGGTTCGCCGGATCCTAAAATCGGTTAGGGTCCACGAACATAATTAGGCAAACCTCGAAACTGAACCGAAGGTATTATGGCCCAATTAGTGATATAATTAAGAGCCGGGTTCCCAGCGAGTCTTCTCGAATAAATACACGCAAAACTCGTGGTACAAAAATCCCGAATGAAGGAGCCGCCCTGGTATCGGTTTCCGACACAACAATAGGATACTCCAAAAATTCCCTGTTTGGGTTCGCGAATTTTCCCACTCGAACGACTTCCTTGTGTCTTAGGGACTGAAATCCGATGAGATGAAGGAGCTTTGGAAAAGAGATTAGCCCTCTTTCTCAGCCTTTTCGACAAGGTGCACGCGCATGCGAAACTATCTCGTTAATCTCTGCTTATGAACCATCTGCGCCAAAAGCCTTGTAACGTAACACCGAGCGCCGAGTTTCCTTCTGCTTGTACGAAGGAGAACGAAGAGGCTCGCGTTGATCTGGACGTGGCTCGTCCTTCCGGGCAGAAACGAATTATTATTTTCCTCCAGGGATATATCAGCGTGCGACCTTCGGGGACGAGAAGACGCCGACTAGGAAGTCCTGGGGAAAATGGGAAACGAGGGAAACGCGCCTCTTTGGTCGGGTAATTTGAAAGCTATACCCCACCGACTAGACCGGGCAGCTGCGAGGACCCTTATTTTGCGTTAACTTATTCAGAGTCCGGACGCGATCTTCTCCGCATATGACCCAGATAATTAGGTAATGACTACCTACCTCGGTTTATTCCGAGGCTAAGACCGAGGCTGATTTACGCCCTATGTTTTAATTAAGAAAACCTCATCAGCTTGACACGAACTTTGGTAACGATTGGAGGCCACCTGAGATGGATATTATTTTTTGAACGAAACAGGGAGGGGCACGCTCTGGATATAGTTTGTTCATTATCGTCGATAAATTCACCGCGAGATTATACACCCAACAATCTTTGTTAATTAAGAACTGACTAACGGATGACTTTATCCTGCTCAAACTATTCACCGAGGAAAAAGAAAGAGGAAAAAAAAGTCGGAAGTTTCAAAGTTTGCATTTCCCATCCGAAAGAAGTCACTTAGCAGGGACATCTTCGGCACACAGGCCTTTTTTTGAGTGGTCCTTTTTTTATACACTCTGTAAAAATCGGGAAATCTACACTGTTAAAAATATCTTGAAATTTCTTATTTGTGTATTAATATTGAACAAACATACCGAGTTTTCAATCACTACATCTCAATATTGATATGGTTCTATTAAATTCATGAAACTATTTTGGAGATTCGAGACATACTATGATTCTTTTGTAGTTTTCAGTGACAAAGCGGTATTTCAGTCAATTATCAATAGTCCATCCAATTGAAAGGAAAGCGTAAAATTAGCAATTTTCGGTTTATTTTGCAATATTTTATGATCCGATTCGGCAATTATTGTAGCAGTGGAAATTATCATGGATTATCATATCATATGAGGATTCAGCCAAATTTTCAAAACATTCTGTATATAGAATTTATTGTAATCTTGGCTATCAAATTTATATGAATATTCAAATATTGAAAAAGATGAATTTCTAACAGTGTAGCATTTTCTTCCGGCTCTGTCCTTTGGGTTCATTATTTAATCGCTTCATTTGAATAACCTCACATGTTATACTGAATAGTGACGTCATGGCGTGAAAAGAGACTAACAATATATTCTATTCGAGAAATGTAGTGAGGTCTAATATTAGAATTGAGTGAGTGACGAGATTTTGGTACTGTAAGCGATTAGAAATTAGAAATTTGAGTGAATTAAAAAAATGACCGAGAGGTTATAAATGGTAACGAATCGGTGCAGTCGGTTATTGGAATTGGGGATACAGGATTTTTCCGGTTCCCGGGGCGATAGGATTTCTGTGGTCAGTGGGAGGTCAGCTATACATAAAAATGGTGTTATAAAATTCAACCCAGGCGCCCAGGGTGTACCGGGCTAATTATTTTTTGATATATCGGTTCGCTCGCTTGGAAATAGATTAGAGGCAAGCTTCTTATTCTCTTTCGTTCTTATGTTATATATATATATATACCTTTTTCTCTAAACTTGAACTATATTATACGGATTAGAAATACGATAGAGAATATCAATTTCGACTAAGAAAAAAATAAATAAAAAGAAACCCTCGACGCCCCTTCGATCGTTTATGCAGCGGTGAAACGACGGGCTGTGTTTCAATTAGAACTGAGGAAACGTAAAAATAATAATAATAATCGTGAACTCGTCTGTATATTAAAACATAAACGATATTTTCGACGACGAGGTCGGAATTTCGAAAATTAGGTTCAAATTTGGCTATATTCTAGTTCTGAATGAAATTGTGCGAATTTCATGTCCCATACCCGTCGCGAATAAATTAGTCACGTCCGGGTGGTCCTCCCGACCTTCTGTCTGAGGAATTTCAATTTTCTTTTACCTTTTTCTTCGTCATTCTTTCATTCTCGTTTTCTCTACCATTCAACAACCTCTGCCTAATCTTGATGGGTTTCTAAGAGCTCCGTGAAGGGGTTGCGGTTTGTCCAGGTGTCCCTGGGGCAACGAACGCAAAATATCAATGACGAGAGATCGAGAGAGGCTATGCTCCTCGTTTTTCACAATAAAACAGTTTTCATACTTTCGAGAAAAATTATAGATTCTAAATTTTATTTTATTTCATTTTTTCTTAGACCCAAGAATATAGAAATTGAAAAACCGATTTCGTACCACATAAAAAAAAGATTAGTGATCGATGATCTCGTGGGAAAACGAGCTTCTTCCCACTCAGATTTTTCCATATTTTTCTCACGAAACTCGTTTCTTATTTTCTTCTTCCTTTTCGATATATAATTCCTTTGGGATATAGGGTAGTAAAAAGGATCCCCGAAGTCTCATTCAACCCTTTCGGAAAAGGTACATAATGGCCTCTGGTCTACAGAATAAAGATCTCAAACTGTCCACTGCGAATAGATCCTCTCATGTGAGGCACAGGCAGCTCCGTGCCATATCCTCTGCCAAAAATATCCATTCATGTCAATGGATATGAAAGTGAAAAGTGGAAAGAATGAAATGTGAAAAATCGTTCTAGGCAACCGCGATACACATCCGTCCATACGAATATCGGTTTTATAGAAGATTTTCAGCCCCAGCTGTTGCGATAAAAGAGTAAATACAGACTTTGAAACCAGTCGTAAATCAGAGTCTCGCGATCGAACCGCGCGCGCGCGCGCGGCAGCTGATTCCGTGGCGCGTGGTGCGGGGGCGGGCGCGTGCTGCGATGTTAAGAAGAAGAAGAAGAAGAAGAAGAAAAAGAAATTGTTAGAAAATCCCTAGAAATCTGACAAGTTATGGGTACTTGTGATGCAGACGTTGCGCGTCAATGCCACATGGTAAACAAGAGTCACGTTGAGAATGTAAAAAGCAATGTCGTTCGCGTCCCGCAGGAGCCACAAGCTCCTCGCTTCTGTCTTCGAGGCGAAACTAGGCTCCTCATAATTATACATAAGGCGCGTAGCTCGAGAGACCCGAGAGTTCTTGATAGTAGGATACGCCGAGTCTGGCGTTGGATTATTCCAAAAATTAGTAAATCCTACCACGGAGTTTGCGATAGCACCCGTCTGTCCTTCCTGGTGAACGCTAACTGAATAAAACTACGGAGATTCGTGTGTGACACGTACGTGATACCGATACACCTCCACAAACTCTGGGAAATCGGACGAACGTGAGTCAATTACTGATATCTACTCTCGCGAATATTGAGATCGGTAAAATAACAGAGGGGCTACTCGCATCACGACACACGCTGGATCGATTATGATCGATAAAGAATCACCGTCAACGGAAGTGCTCCAATTTGAAGCCATTATATGTATGTTATATATCTCAAAATCGTTTTTAATCAATACAAATTCTACAGTATTAGGTATTTTGCTTTAGAATCCCTTTGCATCGATTGCAGATTCGTTTTAAACGATTTTGTTCATTTCTTAACGAATTAAATCAGCGATCAAAAATGATTTTATCCGATATCAAATGACTTTGAAGCAATCGCGAGTGTTTATATGCCACTGTATGATATTCGATCGCTTGAAAATTGATTGAGATCACTTGATAATGGTTTAAAGCTGCTCTAAGCCGGACAAAATCGTTCGTAATTAGTTCAAAAGAGCTTAGAATGGTTCTGATATCGTTAATAATCGCACAAACTCGACCCAAAGTCAGCTTATTCGAAAATCGCTTAAATCGTATGAAAAAGCTTCTACTCAAGTAATCAAATGGCTAAAAACAATTAAAAAATCGTTTGAAACAAGTTTAAAAAGCTCCTTTTTACCCAGATGACATTCTCAATTTCAAATGGCATTCAATAGGGTTTCGATTTTGAATTCTCGATAATTCACTTCGACTCACATATAAGCGTCTGATTGTGTCCATTCATTTATTTTTTGTTTTTGTTGCGTTGATTCGAATTAAATCAGGTATTTCTCTGTCAATCCAGGCGCATTACGAATCAATTCATGGACTGAATGTGCGAATATCTGTACAGACCTGTATATCGCTAAAAAAAAAGAGGAAAAAAAAGAATGTCCGACTATCAACAGGTTTCTGGCATTAAAATGACTCGCTCGAGCTGTTTCTCTGACCTCCGATAACCAACCTTGCCCAAAGCCACGCTTCGACGATTGCCCAAGCTCAGTAGTAGTGTCGATAAATAAATGTACCATATACACATGAATTGATGCTTCTGTGTAGGTGAAATGCGAATAACCCAAAGATCCTGCGCTCTGGCTTTTTAAACATTAAGGATGTACTTTGGGTTGAAAATAATTCGATTTTCAAAAAACTTTCTATCCAGATTTCTTCACTAAATACATTCACCTGGCGATGTTTGAAAAGATCGAATCCGAATCTGATTTTGAAAGTGTTCTAATCCGCGCCCAACGGCGATAATCTGTGAAAATTATCCAATTGCACAGCTCAGAATGAGAATGACACGTGTTACAGAAAGTCGAGAGTGATGAGAAACTTGGAACTTGTCATCGGACCAAACTAACACCAAATATAAAACAATATGAGTTTACTTGGACTACTATTTTTCTGGAGTTCTCAATTGATATGCAGCCTTTTACAAATCTTGGAGTATCCCAAAAACTAATTTTCACATATGATAATCAATGCCACGTGAGCTTTTTTAGGTCTGGTAAGTGAATCCATGTGAATGACTTTCATATTTATACAAAAAATAACGACAAAAAGTGTCTTTTTGGGGAAAATGATTGTTTCAAACTTTATTCTTGAGAACTTTTCCACTGTACAACAAATTCCTCACCTGATTTTACTCTTTTATCTATTCTGATATTGAAAAAAAAATTGAGATTGCTGTAAGTCAAGTACTTCATCACCGGTACCAATTCCAGCTGAGGGTTCTTCGGATGCTTTTTGGGTGCATCGCATCAAATTTTCAGATTATATGGATTATACATATATTGCGGTTTCGTTTAGTTTTGAATGTAAAAACTAGTGAGAAAAAGTTGGCATCGGTAGAATATCAATTGTAGAAAATAGTTTTTAACCCGCACTACATTCTTAATTTTCATTCCATATCCTAGTAGAGCGTAGGGTGGACGAAGGACCCTCTCAGGTATGAAAATGAACCCTTTTCTATGAAGCCACGATCACAGGAACTGAGGCGGCGCCAGGACCCTGAATCCTGGAGTCCTGGGGTCCCGGGACCACCTACGGCTCACGGGCTGTTCGCACGCAGGCTAACGTGGGAGCGGATTTATTCCATCGCTGTTTAATTCGTATTTAATTAACGATCGTATAAATATAGTGAATAAGAAATAAATAATCCCCGAGTTTGTACCGCGGTCGAGAAAAGCCAGCGCGAGCCGCGGTCGGCGCGGGTCTTTGTGCGATGCTTTTTAGTATGGATAAGAATAAAAAAAAAAAAAAAGAAAAAAAAAGTAAAAAAGATCGGTTCTTTTTTTCCCTCATTCTAACCGACGCGATCGATCTCGGTAATCGAAGCGGTGCGGCGGGCTGCGGCAACACGTGGGGTAAAGCCGCGGACCCCCGCGGACGGTAGTTTCACGCTCTAACGAATCCGGCTAAATAAAGTCCGATGAAAAAGCTCTTCGACCACGCGCTATGCCTTTTTATCACACGGCGCTAGTCACCGCGAGCGCCGACCGTTTGCCTTGCCTCGATGTAGAGTCTGCGGCCTGAAGGCTCGTTTTGTTGTGCGGTATGTATTTATCATACACGAGTAGCGTCAGCCCCGTGCTCCGTGATTATACCAGTACTTACTCAACATTATAACGTTGCATTATCGCTTGGGGACTGCGTTAACGTTTTAAATAAATTAACTCGTCCGGAGAAAACCCACCGTTAATAAAACGGTTGCGTCTGGGTGCGATACGTGTGTATCTATTTTTTTCTTCTTCTTTTTTTG